>CM076578.1:387172008-387434135 GCA_034641835.2 Pinus albicaulis | reverse complement strand
AGTGTGAAATATTACGTTGCATGTTGTATCTTATTTGCATGTGTACAGGTATCTGGATGCAGCAAGCTCACAGATCATGACCTGTCCAGCTAGGAACGGAAGCGCCACTTCTTCTTCAACAACAGCGGTGAAGGAATCACGATAAGTGATCTATCACAATTCTATCTTTTGTAACTAGGAATCAATAGCTTTGTGTGTTTCTATTATTTCTAGACCCACTCTAGGGCTAGTGGGATCGCCTCTGTCCGCAGAGGGGATTTACCTCCACAACAAAAGGCCAGATCAGAAACAGCCCATGAGATAGCCAAGAAGCAGATAGAAAGGTTGGAGAAGGCAGAAAGGGATTTTCCTGCCATAAGCATATTGGGAAAAATGAAGCTGATGATTTGGGGCAGTATCATGGAGTCAGTGGATGAAATCTGGCATTTCGTCCACATTTTTTTTTAACAGAAAGAGTTGAATGACAAATGTAAAGTGGCTATCGAGAAAGCAAATCAATATTTGGGGGATATGCCAATAACTACCCCCAAGATCATAAAAAATTTGAATTCCAAAACCAGTTTGGATTTAGAGGATATGGATGTGTGAGGCAGAACAACAACCATACTAGAGGTGAGAAGGGTCATCACTAAAAGGAATTTAGTGAGGCAACTAGAGGAGAAATTCCATGAATTAGACATGGCCATTAATAGATTCTTTAAAAATTTTGAGCCCCTAAGGGCAAAGGGATTTCCCTCATTTTATGTAATCAACAACAAGCTGATTCAGAAGGGAGATTATATGACCAAGCTCAGGGAAGCAGCTAAGGATACCACCAAATTTTCCAACATTAAAGGGAATGTGACTCGAAATCTTGTCTTGGATCTCTTAAGCAATGCTATCTTCATTCAACATGAGCTTAAGCATGTTTTTCTCACTAGGCCTACCTTCAGCAAATAGACAGAGGTGGATTAAGTGTACCGACAGATCAGAGGTACGAGAATCCCAAACAAGGAGGAGTGGAGAAAATTTTTTATGTACCAAGGTTTAAAAGGTATGATGGACATGTCAGCACAACCGTCGATCAATCTGAAAATATAGCATCATGTCATATTTAATAATTTAGTAGCGGTGACCCAAAAACAGAGCCAGATTTCAAAGGCCACTATCGTTGCCTCTTCGTGACCACCTCAGCCACCTTCAGCCTACTTTTTTATTTATGAACAATTTCCAAAGTTAATGTTACAATCAGAAATTAATGTTACAGTCAGTGTTTTGCTAGAGATATTTTTTGTTTGAGCCTTGCATGGCCACAATTGTCAAGTTTAATTAAATTTGTAGTTAATGTAGATTTCTGAAGTAGATTAGGGCAACCGGCATAGTTGCAATTAAATACTGCTTTTATTTTCATTATTGTTGGCCCTCATTTTTTATCTCTGTTTGTTTATAAAATACATCTTATTTTTCATACTATCCATCTATAAACCATCATATTCACCTTATTTTGACCAAAAAATTCATATACAGGTATTTAAATTAAGCTTTTCAATTCTTAGAAGTTTTTATAACAATTGAATTTTAAGTGCATTTTTGGACCAAATCAGAAATTCTCGTAATGGCCTCATGGTTTGCATATTTGCAGGACACTTTGGCTCGAGTTGGATATATTTCTAGAAAGCTTGGGAACTAAGATTAAGTGTACACCTATTGGTTCAGTCAAATCGAGCTTTAAAAGGCCCGGTCAAAGGTAGTCAAACATGACCTATTTTTATGGAGGATCCCTAGGAATTGGTCAATTTTCTTATTTTATGGGATTTTTCAAATTTTGATGGATCTAATGGATGAATTCGACCTAATTGGATAAGATAAGGATAGCCATGGATATAGGAGACAGTTTAGATGAATTTTTTGGATATTTTATCTATCTAAGGCTCAAATTTTGAAGGCATTGATATGTAGAAAATTGTATGACTTGACATTATTTTATTTTTTTTGGTAAGTTGGGATATTCTATTAATTCAAAAACATAAGGCTACATATGCTACAGGTTTGGTAGGCAAGATGTGCTTAGCCTATCCTAGCCTTTGTTACATGGTTTCTGGGCTGCCTCGAGGGAGGAGACCTACACAGACAAAACTTATAACAGAAAAAAACATTATGCATAGAAGCACTGACATATCTAAGTAACATAAAGGAAATGGTAGCAGATAGGCACTGATGGTGATCATGACAAAAACCGTAGGAGAAATATGCAGTCGTGCGAACTTCACTTTCCATATTCATCATCACTATATGGGTCCTCCTCCACAATGGGGCAAGCAAGATCTTGCGCAGCAGCTGCCTTCACATCAGCCACAATCCGCCTAGGAGTGATAACTGGTGCGCAGAGAATGGGGAAGTCCAGATCCACGCATTGGGGACCCACATCAAAATTCCCTTTGAGTCCATTACCCAGATGTATGTATCCTCATCAGCCTTCTCTAGGACCGGCGTCAGGTCGGTTTTGTTGTGATGGGGATGTGTCTATGGAGGACTGGTGGACTTCCTTTGACCACATCTGCCTCTCTCCGTAGAGTGCCCAGAGAATTTTTCATGCTACTCAGGTTCAGGACTATGACGCACAAAGGTGCTGGAAGAGGATCCATCTATCAACTCGAGATGATTATCCTCACCACGGTGATAACAGTCTAGGAGGGCCCCTCTCTGTCCTCTGTAGATAGTTCGTTGGAAAAGTTTGGGAGCCATTGCACACCGAGGAAGTGGAGAGAAATTCAAAAAAAAGGGAGGCACAAAAGGGCGAGTTTCACAGGGGCTCAAGGGAAAGGAGTTGCTAGGGGGAAAATGTGCAGGAAGGGGTGTGACAGCCCAATCAGAACTACGCAGAGCTACACAGAGAGTAGAGCTTCACAGCCTATGGAAGTCAGGGATAAGCCCTAACAGAGAAAGAGAGGCGAAAAACCTAGATTACAAACAGAGTATGGAAGGGGCCTGAAAGCTCATCTCTTTAAAGGGGCGGGGATGTGTGCGATGAGGATAACAATGATTAGGCTTCACATGCATCTGCATGCGATGATTTAGAACCTGAGCAGGCTTGAGGGAAGGGGTATGGCTCCAACGCAGGTTAATCATAAACGTCATTAATGATGGTGGCTGCGAGGTGATTATCGGGACAAGATGACACAGTTCCCCTCCTTTTGTCATCATTGGTGGTTATGTGAGTTACGTGCGAGTAACTAACAAAATGAGGATCCGCAACAAGTGAAGCTCTGCGTGGGGGATCTCCATTACCCATGGAGTGTGGGATGTGATTGGCAGTCATATCAATTCTGTCACCCGCATCTGGGTGGTGCCAATCCTTCTGAATGAGAGTGATGCATTCCTATCTTAGATATTCCTCCTCAACCTAAGCCAAGGTGGATTGATGCAGCTCACAATTTCTTTCCACCCCTTTGTTCGCCAAAAGATCTGCAACATAGTTGGATTTTCTGCAAACATGACCAAAAGTGATGGATCTGCGGTTGTGGATCAACATTTCCACCATTTTGAGCTTATAGGCTAGTCTCCATCTATTGGAGACTTTAGAAGAAGTTGTGCCTTGGAGGATTCCGTTGGCGGCCATAGTTATTATTTAAGAATCGCCCTCCATTTCCAGGGGGAAGTAGTGAAATTCGATGGCAATTTGGATGCCTTGTATTAGTCCTTCTAGCTCCGTTGAGTTGTTGTTGTCCCAACCTATGTTCCCATAGTAAATTCTAAGAGGATTACCTTGAGAATTCCTGATAATGCCTTTGAAACCTGCATTCCTAGGGTTTCCTTTGGACGCTCGGTCAAATTTGAATTTAAAGAAGCCATTAGAGGGGGGGACCATTTTTCAGGAGCAGGGGTTCTGCCAACGCTTCTTGGGTTGATATCCAAGGGGGTGTTTAGGCTCATTTTCCATTTTTTCCATATGTGGCATTCTGCTGTAGAGGTGGGTAGGTCCTCCTGACTCCAGGCATCTAAGGCTAGAGTTTTGGAAAGGTTGTTGTGAATCCTATCCCAGAGCTGATCAGGAGTGGAAGCCTTCTCCTTGAAGATACGGTTGTTTCTTTCCTTCTGGATGTTCCAGATGAGGATGCCCGATATGATTTGCCATAATCTGTTCAGGAGGGTGTTGGTGTAGGGATTGTCTTGCCAGCTGTCGATGGTGTTAGTGATGTTGCCTCTAGCCTAGTTGGAACGACGGCATAAGACAAATATTTTGTCCCACAAGAAGTTGGCAGAAGGGCATTGGTCCAACAACTGGTCGATGCCTTCCGAGTTGTCCTAACATAAAGGGCATCTCGATGGCCCGACAAACCCTCTCTTCAAAAGATTCTCCCATGTGAGTATGCGTTGTTTACTGAGCAGCCACAGGAATGTAGCAATTTTAGCCACAAATTATCCTTCCATATCTTTTTCCAGATAGGATCTGCTGGGTCAGGGTTCTGTTGATGAAGTGTGTTATAAGCTTCCTTAGTCAAGTAAGTTCCGCTAGGCATATGCCCCCAACGGAGGATGTCAGGTCCTACTTTTACTCTGATTTTCCTTTTTGTACTGAGCTCCTCCCAGATTTCTGTGTGGTCTTCATTGTTCCAGTTATCTTGCCATCAGCTTGTGTGAAGCCATTGCCTATAGCCTTGGGAGGAATCATCCGTCCAGAAGTCTTGCACCTTTTGTCTTTGCCAGGAGTCCTCCCATAGAGGAGAGAATTGGCATCTGTTGCCAGGAATCCTCCCATAATTTGGCATAGTTTCCACTTCGCAGCTCCTAGAAACTATGATTTTGAATGATCCACTTTTGGTTGTTTATTTCTTTCCAGAATTGGGATCTGACCAGATCTAGTTTGTGCCTTATGAGATCCTACTTTGGCCAGTAGGGTGCATACTTAGCTGACCATAGGTTGGCCCATGGAGTGTTGGGGTTCGAGACCCATTTCCACCAGATGTTAGCTCCCATTATGGTGTTACTGTGCTCAAGGTCCCGCAGTCCTAGCCCCCCTAACTTTTAAGGGTGAAAACATCCTTCCAATTAACTAGGCCCATTTGTTTTTTCCTTTGGTACCTCCCCCAAAGAAAAGAACGTTGTAAATTGTGCATGGCTTTGAGGACCCATTTGGGAGCTGTGAGGACTGAGAAGAGATAGATGGGAAGGGATTGCAGAACAGATTTGATGAGGACAAGAAAACTGGCTATCTTCAGGGCACGATGGCTCTAGTTGGAAAGTCGAGTTTCCATTTTGTCCAGAAGAGCTCTCCAGGAGGAGTGATTGATGGTCGAGTCATTCAACGGAGCTCCTAGATATCTGGAGAGTAGATTTGCAATGGATAATCCAAGGATATGAGCGTTTGTACGCTGTGTTAGAGGGGGAGTATGAAAGAAGAAAATTTTCAATTTTTCAGGGTTAACTTCAATGCCAGAGGCTTCAGAGAAATATTCAAGAATTGATTTGAGGGTTTGGGCTTCCTGTACCGAGGGGTGACCCATAATCATATTGTCATCCAAAAATTTCTGGTGAGAGGAGGGAGGTTGATTGTGGAGTGATAAACCAAGCAGGGCACCAGTCTGGATGGAGCTTTTGAGCAGGTGACCCAGGCCTTCGGCCATGATGATGAAGATAAAGGGAGAGAGAGGGTCCCCTTGTCTTATGCCTCTCGAGGGATTGAAGGTGGTCGAGGGGATGCCATTGACCAGAATGGAGTGAAAGGGAGAGGTGATGAGACTCATAATCCATCTAACCCAGGTTTGACTAAAGCCAAAGGCTAAAAGAACTTTTTTGATATAGTCCCAGCTGAGTTTGTCAAAAGCTTTGGATAAGTCAATTTTAAGAAGCATGCCAGGTTTTTCGGTGGTTTTAAGGGAGTGAATGACTTCATGGGTTAGGATTATTCCATCAAGAATCTGCCTACCTTCCACATACCCTATTTGCTCCGAGGAGATGATGAGGGGAAGGAGATTCTTCAGTATGTTAGCAATAACTTTAGAGATAATTTTGTAAATGACATTGCAGAGAGCTATAGGTTTGTACTTACTTGGAGATGTTGCCTTGTCTTCTTTAGGAACCAAGGTGATAAAAGTGGCATTTAGCGTCGGGAGAAGCCAATGGGTGGAACGTGATTCCTCTACCACATCCCATACCTCGTTTTGGATGGTTTCCCAGAATAAGTGGAAGAAATTGGTGGTAAAACCATCGCGACTTGGTGCTTTCCTTGCCTTCAGTTGGAAGACTACCTGTTCCACCTCAGATAGAGAGGTAGCTGCGAGCAGCATCCTGTTATGTTCCTTATTTATCAGTTTGGGGATATGTTGAGTGATTTCCCCAATAGCCTCTTGCCCCTGGTGGTTGGGTTCCTGAAGGATATCACTGAAGTGATTGCGCATTTCATCAATGATGGTCACTTGTGATTCGAGCCTTTCCCCCATTTGATTCTTGAGGACTGTAATTCTATTATGCATCCTGTGTTGAATAGTGGATGGATGGAATAATTTGTTGTTTCTTTCTCCCTCTTTGAGCCAGTTGATTCTCGATTTTTGTCTCCAGAGGGCTTCTTCTTGGTTCCTTATTTCTTCCAGCTGAGTAGTAATGGATTTCTCCTAATGATCTGACTCAGCTAAGCGCCCTTCATGGATAATTTTCTGCTACAGTTTCTTCATTTTTTCCTCCAGATCTTTATGTTCTATGAATATGTTTCCAAACGTTGTTTTATTCCATATTTTCAGTTGTCCTTTGAGAAGTTTCATTTTTTTCTGAAACTAGAGATTTTTTGTGCCTTGAGGAGTACCTAAGGAGGACCACCATTTGGAAACCATTTCCTTGAACCCCGGGTGCCTGAACCGGCAGTGTTTGAAGAAGAAAGGCTTAGGTGCATGCTTGCCTGGTTGGAGCCATTGAAGTTGTATCGACCAGTGATCATATCCTGCTATCAGGATGATGGTGGCATCAATGTTGCCTCCAAGTCGGATGAGATTTTCGGTTATGAAAAATCTGTCCAATATTGAGGCTCTTTGATGGGCGCCTCCTCTTTTGTTGTTCCACGTGAAGGTTCCATTAAACGTGTGGAGGTCGATAAGGTTATTACTCTGGATGAATTTTTTGAATCCATTACTGTCTGTTTCCAAATGCATCCTTCCGCCTTTATTTTCCTGAAGATTTCTGATCATGTTGAAGTCTCCCCTCAAGAGCCAGAGAGGGAAGGATCGTTGTTTGTTGATTTCCTCTAGGTTTTCCAAGAGTGCCAATTTTTGTTGAGAATTTTGAGGAGAGTAAACATTTGTGAGCAATCCATGGAAGTCCATGCCAATCAGGTGAAATTTCACTTGAATGAAGTGTCTGTTAGCATGAATATTCTCTAGGGATATGACTTGGGGGTTCCAGATGATTTCCAGACCTTTAGAGGCTTCTTTTGCATCTACCGCTATTGTGTTGCTGCCTTTCCAAATCTTTTCGAAGATGGTGTCTAGAGTAGAGTTGGAACATTTGGTTTCTTGCATATAGAATATTGTTGGATGTTCCTTTGTAATCATTTTCTTTATGATCTCGTGCTTCATGGGGCTGTTGAACCCTCTGATGTTCCAAGAGATGAGCTTCATGGTATAATATTGGAAGTGGGGGCGTAAAATCTGGTCAACTTGGGGAATCTCCCAGATTCCACCATTTATTTTCCTATCTCTATGGTTCTTTGTAGGGTTGATTTCTTGCCCCTTTTGCGGGACTCTTTCGTGAAGTACTTTGTGTTGATGAGCGTGCCCCCCTAAATACCCAAGGAGGGGAGCTGTTGTGCTCTAGCTAGGATTTCTTCAATTTTTTGGATTTTTTGCTCCATAATTGATGTGTAGTCCTTCTTGTTGCATGCATCCTCTAGCCCAATGAGATCCAGCACTTCCAAATCTATGTTGTTTGGTTCTTCCTCCATCACTTCTGGGATTGGTTCCATGATCTGTTCTTTGCCCTTTATCTATTTTCCCTTGGAACGTTTGCATTTGGAGGTTTCAAGAAGGTCTCAAGGGGAAGCTTGTTCTCATGAGCCTAGGAGGATTGGGCCTGTGCTGTAGAGGTGCTCCCCGCTTCGATGATAGGTTTGGATTCATTTTTGTTTAGTTGATTCAAAGCTGTGAAGCTGTTGCTAATCATAGGTCCTTTTCTATTTTGTTGAGGGGTACTAGCTCTCTTGTTATGTTGTTTTTTGCTTGCTACCTTCGTGAATCCTCCTAATTCCTGTTCATTTGATTCATTTTCAGCAGTGGATTCCCTGTCAGGGGACAATCTCTAAAGATATTTCCATGTTGGTGGCATTTTCTACATCTAAAAGGAAAATGCTCATAATCTACAGTTAGTGTCCATTCAAAATCTTCATGCATTAAACTTACCTCGCCTGGTAGCGGTTCGGCTAGGTTCATATAGACACAAATGCGTGCATAGGTTGCATAGCGGTTGATCTTGGTCTCCTCAAAAATCTTGACGAACTCTCCTAATGCATTTCTGATATCTCGGAGGGTTAGCTCATCCCAATAGTCCTGGGGGAGAGAGTAGAGCCGGATCCAGACCGGTGCCCAAGTAAGATCCTGTTTTTCTAGGTTGAAGTGCTCAATCCAAGGTTTGAGGTATAGACTTGTAGTGTTGAAGAAATAGGGACCCCCATCCATTATCCTATCTTTGTCTTCAAAACAGGTGAAAAGTATGTTGAAGAAGCCTTTAGCGCACAATTGTAGGTCAATATGGCCTTTGGGTTTCCACTTCAAGGCTATCCATCCTCTTAGCACTTTTTCAGTGGGCTAGAAGCCCATGAAATTTCCTATTAGTGCGTGATATTTCATGAATTGGATTCTTCCATTGATACGGTGTGCTGGGAGTTCTATCACCGTTTTCTTGGTGTTCTTCGGTATGCATGTTGCGGATTTGGTGTTCGTTGTTGCTACTGCTTGTGTGTTTTTCGTCTGTGATGTGGGTGTCGCCCTTGTAGTTTCTTGAGATGGGTCAAAGTTTTGTTGATTGACGATATCAGCCCCTGTCACCGCCCCTATGGGAGGCTGGCCTGTGAGGGGGGGAGAAGTCGTCCCCCCACTGGAGTCGGTCATCGGTGAGCCTAAAGTTGTCCAGGTGAGAAGTAAAAATATATCAACCTGGGGGAGAAGGACTACCTAGGACAGCCAATGCCTGATCCAGAAAACCCTAGGTCATGGAGTTCGGCCTGGTGCCAAGTCCACAAGTAATATTACACAAACTAGTCATTTGTAAAAACTGGAAAACTCGTATGACTTAACATTATTATTTTGATACTTTGGAGAGTTAATTGAAGATCTATTCTATTCCATTTGCTGTTGTTATATCCAGATTGATTGACTAAATTTTTAGTAGCTAAAATTACCTTCAATGTGTGAGGCAAGGGTGGAGGGCCCCCGCACTGAGCTAAGTGCACTTTCTATTTATTTGTAGTTGCAGTTTCTAAATTAGTTTGTTTTATGCTTAACTTTTTTATTAGATTTATGCTGATGATTTATGAGTGTTGATGAATCTAATTATCATTCTTATTCTTTCTATCTGATTAAGATCTTAAGCTAGAATTCATCTTTTCATGCTTTTAATGTTGTTTTGAATTCTAGTTTTCTAACAATAGAATTATTGATGAATGAATCTATGATGAAGGACAACCAGGATCTCTTCAGTTAAGAGCCTCTTCAATTATTGTTTCATGCATCTTAATCTATTTCTCAATTAGTGGTTTTTTATTTCTAATTCATGAAGTAATCTTGTGAGAGAAGGACAAACAAATCTCTTAAGTTAGGAGATTCTTCTGCTGCTGATTGCATACTTGAATTTAGAAATTATTTAAGTTAGATTTATATTTGTAATATGAATTTCCTAAATCATTGATAAATCATCTTCTTACTTGATCATAATTTAAACCCATATACTTTGGGGATGCTTCTAAGTCTTACTAGCCCAGATTGATAATAAATACTTGTGTTTGTTTACCCGTTAAACAACCCAACATTTTGGTGCCATGCCGGGGAAGCATATTTCAAAATGGTCAATTAGGAAGACAAAAATATACAAAATATATATATATATATATATATATAATCATCAAAAACAAAAAAAACATAGTTTTTCTTTTAAGTTATGTTTTCTTATGCCTAGAGATAGATATCATAAGGGTAGATTTATGAAACAAAACCCCCCAAAAACTCATTAATCCACATGAATAACAACACCAGCTGCTGGAAGACCTACTATAGAAGAGTTAGATGAAAAACAGAGATCAGGACAAAGATTAACTTTAGTTGAAAGACAAATCTTGTTAGCCTTGGAGGAAAAAAGAAAACAATCAACTAAATAACCTTCTTCCTTAGGGGAACAAAAAGATACAAGAAAACCAATTGTTGAACAACAAGAGCAACATTTCCTTGAACAAATAAAAGTAGTGGAAGAAATACAAAATCAACCTCATATTGAAACACTAAATATCTATGAACAAGAAATGGTTGAAGAAGGAGAAGGATCAAATAGGATAAACATTACTCTTGAACAAAGGCTTGAATATGAAAGACAACAAAGGGAATGGAGAAGAAAACAAGAGGAAGAAAGAAAAACTAAGGAAGAAAGAAAGGCAGAGGAAGACAGAAAAGCAGAAGCACTTAGAAGGATAGAAGAAGAAGCAAGAAGAGAAAATCAAAATAGAAGAACACAAGAAAATAGCAATGATCAGGAAACTAATTTTGGCTTTCCAATATTATATGAAAGAGAAATATTAGGAGAAGAAATAAAAATGAAAAAAATTCCACCTTCTGTATTGCCTAATTTCTATGGAATGTCAATAGAAGATCCTGATGCATTCATGTTCGAGTTTGATATCTTGTGTAGAAGTGATGGATATACAGATGATACACGCAAGCTTCTACTTTTTCCTGCTACTATGAAAGCAACAGTCTTGAAATGGTTTATGGGTTTAGGATGAAATGAATAAATTGCTTCTTGGGATGAAATGACGAAATTTTTTCTTAAAAAGTATCAAGCTTACTGCAGGGCTAGAGACTCAAAAGAAGACATTTTTAGAATGAAACAACAAGAAGACGAAATTTTGGAAGAATATTTGGAAATATTTCTTTACAACTTACAGAAATCCAAACATCATTCTCTAAGTCCCGATACCATCTGTATTATCTTTCTTAAGGGTATCAGACATGAATATTTAGACATCCATAATGTGATGGGAAAAGGAGATATCTCCAATTTACCATTTGAATAAATTGTTGAACTTTGTCAAAAATAATCTAGGGTAAGAACAAAGAGTGGAAAGACATATATTTCATCAAGAGCTTCCAAATCTGTAGCAAGTGTAGTAACAAGAGCAAAGATAGGAAGTTTACTAGAAAATTTCAAAACAGATCTCTTGAGCACTTTGGGAACACAATTAGGTGTCTTAAAACCTAATAAAAATAAAGAAGAACAAGATGAAATCTTAGCAATCTTCTGCCCAAAGTGTAGGAAAAAACATCCACTCAAGGAATGTCCTTTGCAAGATATACAAGTGTGTGGACTATGCAAAGAAAATCATGCAATAGAAAATTATCCCAAATTAAAAGAGTTGCAAGGAGAAGAAGTGAAAGGAGTAGATTATATCTACTATATGGCACCAAGGAGACCTTGACAACCAAGGATGCCTCAACAGTTCCCTCAAAAAAACCCCCAAAATTTTCAATATCCTCAAAATTCATGGAATACACCAATGCCATGGCAGGCTTGGCCTCCACAACAATATCAAAATCAACCTGCATAAGGTTGGAGGGAATATGGTTATGGAACCCAGCCACCTCAGCATATGTATCCTCAACAGTATCAATATCAATAACCATACCCTCCACAATCATTTCCTCAATACCAACAATTCCAGCAACATCAACCAATGTCATTTGCACCCCAAAATCAACCAAAGCTAACTCAACCTCAGCAGCTTTATCTGCCTACTAACCAACCACCTCCTAGACCAACACAATTTTCAACTCAGCCAATAGCTAATCCAAGTAACAAGGTGGATAGACCAGCATACCATGTGGAAGAGGCAACATATTATCCTACTTATTCAATTCTTCCCATACAGTATCTCCACCTAAGGTCTGGGAAGTTGTTACAAAAAGATTCTCCTCCAACAATTGAAGAACAAACTGAACAAGGAGGAAAAAGTCAACAATCTCAATCAGAAAATCAAATTCAGAAAGGTAAATATATCATGACTCAGACTCCAGCATATCCGGAGAGATTAATGCAAAAGAATATCCCAATATCTCTACCTGAATTTAATATTCTGGATGAATTGCAAAACACATATGTTAAAATTCCTTTGTTGTGGGCAATTAAAGATATTCTGATATATGCAAAAACAGTAAAGGATTTATACATTAAGAAATAGGGAAGAAGAAATAAATATCCACCTACAATCCAGGTAATTAGAATTTTAGCTAGTCTCATGTCTACAAATACAACCATTGAAAAATATGTTGATCCAGGGATTCCTATGTTTACCATTTTGATTAACAAAATTTCAGTGCCAAATACTTTAATAGACTTCGGAGCATCTATAAATGTTATGACTACAGAGACTATGAAACATTTTAATCTGAACAACATTAGACCTACTACTACAGTCTTAGAACTTGTAGATAGATCTAAAGTTGTACCAGAAGGTATATTGGAAGATATCATTGTCTCACTGGATTCATGGCAGTATCATGTAGACTTCTTGATTTTGGAACCAAAAACAAATTTAGGAGGGAATCCCTTAATTTTAGGCAGACCATGGTTAGCCACTGCATATGCTTACATTGGATGCAAGTCAGGAAGTATGATTATAGCACATGGAGATGAAATAAAACATGATACATTATATCCTCCCGCTCAATCTCCTTATTTATTATCATGGCTTGATGGGGAGGAACAACAAGAGCTTCAATTTGTTCTTAGCCTTAATCAAGTTTATAATTTTAGAGAGGAGGAAGAAAATTAGGACTTATTAGATCTTTCATCTCAGAACCAAATATTTCAGAGCAACTTAGAATAACTCAATATGAAGTTGCTAGTTATCATTTAAATGAATGTTTTCAGGAAAATTTCACTATACAATCATTGAAAAATACATTCGAAAGTATTTTTCCTGTTAATTCACTTACCAATTAAAAGAGAAAAATCATTGAGATCAGTCCTGAGAGACATTTGAATATTGGTAATAACTTACAAACATCACAAGAGAAAAAACTAATAAAATTGTTACAAAAACATTCAAAAGCTTTTTCCTGGGATTATACAGACATGCAGGGGTTTCATCCAAAAACATGTATCCATCACATTTACACTAATGATCAAATTAAGGAAACCACAAAGAAGGATGAACCCCATGATGAAGAAAATAGTGAAAGAAGAATTACAGAAATTGTTACAGGTCGGATTTATCTATCCTATTTCAAATAGTCAATGGGTTTCACCCTTAGTTGTATTACCTGAGAAAAATGGAAAATGGAGAATTTTTGTAGATTACAGAGAACTCAATAAAGCTACATTAAAATATCATTTTCCTTTATCATTTATTAATCAAGTGTTAGATTCATTAGCTGAAAAGAGATTCTTTTCATTTCTTGATGGATTTATCGGATACAATCAGATAAAGATAGAATTGGAAGATCAAGATAAGACAACATTAACATGCCCATGGGGAACATATGCATACAATTTATTACCCTTTGGTTTATGTAATGCACCTGCTACCTTTCAGAGAGAAGTCCTTGCAACCTTTGTCGATTTTATCCATGAGTGTGTAGAAGTTTACATGGATGACTTCACTGTGTATGGCGGAACATTTGATGATTGTTTACAAAACCTTGAAAAAGTATTGAAAACATGCATAGAGACAAATCTATCACTCAGTAATGAAAAAAAAAATTATGATGTTAACTGAGGGAATAGTGTTGGGACACCATATTTCATCTTTGAGAATCAAGGTGGACCCAACAAAAATTCAAGTCATTGTGAATTTAATACCACCCACAACACAAAAAAGGAGTTAGAAGTTTCTTGGGTTATGCAGGCTACTATAGGAGATTAATTGAAAATTTCAGTAAAATAGCTTTTCTATTATTCAAGTTACTTGTGAAATATGTGGAATTCCAATGAACAAATAATTGTCAAAATGCATTTGAAAAATAAAAATAAAATTTGTCAATTGCACCCATTCTTCGGGGACCTAATTGGTATTTTCCATTTCACATTTCAACTGATGCATCTGACACTGCTATCGGAGCGTCACTTGGACAAAAAGAGAATCAGTTTAATTATGCCATATATTTCATAAGCAGAAATTTTTAACACCATCAGAATTGAACTACACTATTACAGAAAAAGAAATGTTAGTTGTAGTACATGCAGTTAATAAATTTAGACATTATATAACAAGTTATCAATTTTACATCCATACAAATCATTCAGCCATCAAATATTTAATGAACAAATAAATTACAAATGGCAGAATAACTATATGGTTGTTGTTTTTTTTTCTAAGCTAGTTTAAATCTATTAACAAGAGAAAAATATATTACATCTTAGCCGAAGCCATGTATTTGCCCAAAAAAGTGGCATAATCATCAAAAAAACCAGAAAAAAGACCGCCCGCAAGGGGAAACCAGTCTTGTTCAGTCCTCATTCTATTGTGCTGCCCATGCAGGGGTAACAGCCATGGATGCCTCTGAAAGTTACACCTATTATAGGCTGTAAAACAAAAATTACTGAAATACATATCTAAAATATTCAAAAATAATCCCAGCAAGTTGGGATTCGTAGCGCAGAAACCAGACAAATTTGGAATAATTAACCATCAAGAGGAGGTGGAGGTTCTTCAATTATGTGACACTTGTATGCCACCATGTCGTCGTCCTCCATTGATTGGCCCAAAGTGGAAGCAGCGCCTAGCTTGGAAGGCACATGTCCGCAGTGAGCCAGCTCCTCCTCACGACTGCAACTGACCTTATCATCTTCGCTTGGAGCCTTTCCTTTATCCTTTTTTGACGACCTTGGCTGACTGTCCATGTCCTGAGCCATTTCTGAGCTTGGCCCTTCCTATTGCATGTTGGGCTCGCCCTCCCGGGTTTCCTCCTTGAAAACCACCAAAATGGAGGCAATTATGCGGGGTCGATTCAAGGAGAAATTGAAGAAGAATTGGGCAGTTTGGGGCAGGTTTGTGGCTTGAGTGATGGGGTTGGCGGATGCGGAAGAACCCAAACGGTGGCTGGTTTCCTGGAGTCTACCCCTCCCAATACATGTATTCAGGTAACGACCAGAGAAATATTCTGAGGATTGAGATGAAGACTCAGAGGTGGAGGATGGAGGGGGGCGCAGGGGATGGCTTCTTGTGCTTCCCCTGCAGCAACGCATTCGCTGACGAAGCCTAGGCATGGTGAGGGACTCAGTAGAGGGCGAAAGAGGCATCAGACGAAAAAAGATGGAAGGGAGCGAAGTGTTGATGAGTTCCAAAGTGACAGAGGTTAAAAAACAAAGGCCAGAGAGAGAGAGGTGCAAACCCTCTCCAAAGTCTATACAGCAATTCAACAAGCTTCTTCTACCTGTGACTGTGCGGAAACTAGGGAGCCCAGCATAAGGAGAGCACTGACTGTTCAGTGGAGGAGGAGCACCCGAATTTCCTGTGCCATTCACCATCTTAAAAACCCAAACAGAGACACCTCGAAGCGCACCCTGCGTTAAATTCACATTAATGAGCGCAGAAGACTGATGCAATGGGAGCCCAACGGAGACGCGATCGGGAATTATGGCCAGATCTTGGCCTCCGCCTGGATTAAATGCTCCAGTTATGAAGACTTTTCGAGAAGTGTGATCCCGCCTGGCATCGACTTGGGTGGGCAAGTGTCTCCTCCACTTGTCGAACCCAAGTCCCATCATTGTGCTAGTCTGCCAATACACCCGCATCCGGGAGCAATAACTAGATTGTTGTTATTAATGCAAGAATTTAACATTACTATGCAAGATCGACCAAGTAAGGATAATCAAGTTGCAGACTTTCTATCAAGACTTCATTCACCTGGTGATCCAAATCCAGTATCAAATAATTTTCCAGATGAACATCCATTTGCTATAAATGTCAAAACTCCATGGTTTGCAGATATAGCCAACTATTTATCATATGGAATCCTACCATATCATTACACAAATAAACAGAAAAGAAGAATAATAGAGAAAGTGCTAGATATATTTGGGTCAATGGAGATCTCTTTTATACTGGTGCTCATCTAATGATTAGAAAATGTGTTAGAGAAGATGAAATTATTGATATTTTTAAAGCATGTCATGACGAGCCATGTGGTGGTCATTTTGTAGACAAGCGAACATCATACAAAGTGTTGAAACTTGGCCACTAGTGGTCGGCCATCTTTAAAGACTCCAAGGCCTACGTGAAGAAATGTGACAGTTGCCAAAGAATTGGGAGACTAGTGGCATTAGATGAAATGCCATTAAAGCCACAAGTACTGATTGAACCATTTGAACAGTAAGCTTTAGATTTTGTAGGACCAATCAACCCTCCATCCAATGCAAATAAATGCATCTTGTAGAAATTTTAATACAAAATATGTATTGCCTGGATTCTCCTGATATAACAATTATATGCCACTGTTAAATACAAAATCGCTTCTACAAAAATCTTAGTAGAATTTAAAACATGATAGTCAATTGCAATATCAAGAAGAAAGATCAATCACACATAACACATACGTTTTTACCTGGAAATCATAAAGCTTAAAATTCCACTATCATATATTATGTATATATCATGTATCATGAAACAATCTCATACAAAACTCTAATCCAAGAGCTCTCAGTAAAAAGTACAATCATCTCACACTGTCATACAAAAATTGGCAAATACATGCACCAATTTATTGTCTCCAGATAGCCTGCCTCCACTGCGCAATCCCTGCTGACACCGATCCCTGAAAGAATGGAATACTTCTTGCCTTGACTGCGCAAACCTCCTGGGCACATCCAATGTGTGTGTGGTCGCATGTGTGCAACCACTAATGTCACAACATATAGTAAAACTGTCCCTTTCACCTACATCTCAACTAGGTCTCCACTGGATCTAACATGCATGTAGTTAACAATAGTAAATATTCAGTTCCATGTGAGACCACTAATTGTGAATTAATTAAATAATTAATTCACTAATCTCTCACTAGTGTACCATCAATTACAACTAGCACAACTGAGTTTAACTCACTTAACTGAGTTAAACTATTTTACAACTTTCATAACTACACTTCCAACCCTGTTACAACTTCGAATCACTCAGTTACAACTAAGTCCACTTGCATGTCCCACCAACCAACCTTTGAACTCGAATTTCCTATAGCTAACTGATTTGCTACTTCAATTAACTATTTCCAAGTGTTCATTGAGAATATATTATTTTTTATTGTCCAACTATTATTAAGGAATAATAATAGTCGACATGCATCTATAAATAGACATGTGATCTGTTAGTCATCAGTAATTTTTGTTGATATCAAAATATGACTGAAATATGATCATAGATTTCTAGAAACAATATTTGAGAAATTTTGTGAGTTATAGAAATCTCACTACCTTTGTTATCCTAAGATAGACTATTTTCACTACATTTTCCACTCTCTGCCTCCTAAAGGGTCTACCTCTACTACTGCAAAAAGGGATTTTTCTCATTAATCATGTTTGCCTCATTTCATCACCCTCACCCTCATTCATAACCCTCTTCTTTTGAAAAGCCCACTTTTCCCCTTCCTCACAACCTTCATCAGTCCCCTTCATTTCATCATTTTTCCTTTAAAAACATATTAAACAATGTAAAAATCCTCTTTTTACATTGTTTAAAACCAAATTTTATCCTATTGGATCTTTTAATTATACATAAAACTCTATTTTATGTATAAAACCTGCTCTTTGTAAAAATTAGGCCTTAGGCCCCTCTCTGCTTAAAGCCCCAGCCCCTTTGCTCCCATATAACCTCACCCTCCACTATCTCTTAGCCCTTTCCCCATTTAAAAATACCTCCGCCCCTTTATTTTTTTAACCCCTATAAAATTTAGTATAAAGCCCCGACCTTTGAAAAATATTAAAAATGGGCCCCCTCCTTCCCATTTCACCCACACCCTCGATCGACTCATTTGCACCATCGATCTATAGCCCTGGAGCCTGATCTGACGGCTACCACATGCCCGACCTTATCCTGCATTGTTTTGACCCCGCGCTACCCGAAAAAGCTCTCCACATCACCCCGCGCCCGGGCCCGCCTTCCACTAAAACCCTGCTGACCAACAATTCTACGCCACCTGTCCCCAGACTCCACCCTCCAAATCTGCTCGCTTCTCCTCATATTTTTCTACACCGTTGATCTCATCACCTAAGATCCGACGGCCCAGAACGCATATCACATAGAAATATGCGATGAGTTTGATAACCCCAACCCACACGAAATAGGCGGTTTTCGCCTTGCCACGCGACAGACGCTCTATGGTATCGCGTGCATCTGGCCCAAAACCACAAACCACCGTTTACTCGCGTGATAAATCGCCCTAGTTTATCAAAACCACCTTTCACCTCCATGCCAAATTGAATTCCTCCTGGTTCCACCCCTGGAACCCTTCCTTCTGCATCCTCTCCTCCTCTACAAACGCCTCCTGACAACTCCAAACCCCGAAAAAATCCAGTAAAATCCCTCTCGCAAGTTTTTTAAGATTAACAGTTTGTGTTTTGTGCAGGTTTTAATGGCAGAAAAGGTCCAAAGTGCCCTCCCACGATCCATAAATGATGGATGAAGCCCTAGGTGACGATCCAGGGGTCTTAAATCCAAAATTAGGGAGATCAGAGGCCCTCTCAGGGTTTGATCGATGATTAAGCATGCTCATCGATGGATCATAAACCCTCCAGCTGCAAAGAGCGGCCTTCTCCTGCACACAGAAGACACAAAACAGCCAAGGAACGGCAAAGAAAGAAAGCAGAGGAGCTAAAGGGCTAATCCTAATTAATGGACAAAACAAAAGGGTTAGCTAATTAAAACAGAAGATTAAAGAAAAGATAGATTGATAAAGGTAAAAGGAAAGAAAGAATATAGAAGAAAGATGAAAAGGATAAAGGCAAAGGATCAAAGAAAACAAAATAAAATAAATAAAGGCACAGAATAGAAATCAAACATAATTGAAGAAAAAGTAACAAAGAGTAGACAACAAAGCATAAAGGCTGAGTTTAAGGCTTAAGACAGAGATTAAAGACATACAAAAGACAGATTAACCCAAGACAAATTCGAATGACTCAGTTCACAACAGTTATTCCTCTCAAATATATTTTTTAGCCACCTAAGTGCTTTGTTTCCTTCAAGAAAGCATTAGGAAGTTATTGAGTTGAGTCAGAGATATTTTATCTGTCAAATAGTTATTGTAAAAGTTATGAATAAGCCTTAAAATTCAACACATTCACCTATTTTTCCTTAGAATTTAAAGATAGAAGTTATTAAAATAGAGAAGTAGCTGCAGATATTCCTGCCTTGAGCCTTGCATGGTCTTCAAGGTTAGGAATGTACTTACTGTGTAATAAATGATACTCAAAACCCTATCTTAGGCTTCACCTCCTCATTTACAGTATAAATACTGCATCTAAACTCATTATCTTGTTGGCATTTGATGACTCTTTGAAGTAATACATAGTCTCTTGGAAGTTGAAAAGAAATTGAAGTCTTAGAACTTGTGGATGTCCTGATTTGTTTGTTGATGGAGGAGGCTAGATCACTGCATCCCTGAGCTTGGTTGCTAGTGAAGTGCTTCTAATCTGTTATTGTTATTTCTTGTTTTCATTATGTTTCCACCTTTCTGTGTTGCAGTAGAATAAAATTTTTAGGCTAAGAAATGTCTTTTGAAAGCACCTTAGTTCTGTTTATTCTTCACTACCTTATTGTTTTCTTCTGCTAGGACATTTCAGAGAATTCTTAATTGCTCTCTAGACCCCCTAAGCCTGTCTATTTCATAAATAGTTGAATAAAGTTGGTTTCAAGCATGATTTATGGTTTTCCCTGCTTACTTGCTACCACTTAAACATTGTTTATGAAGTCTCTCTCTAAAGTACCATTCTTTAGAGTCTGCCAAAGAGGTTTTGTTTTGATCATACCCTTTGTACTTGCTTAACTAATTGTTTTAGAGATCTTCATAACTATAATCAAGGATGTTTAGGAGTTCCCTCTTCTCTGATTATAGTTATATGTGTGTCTTAAGTGTTTTATGTCCTTGAAGTTGAAATCACTAGAAGTTAAATGAGTTTCTCACCTTCTATTTTTCATTGTAAAAGTTTGTTTTGAATTATTACTTGCTGAAGTGTGGATTGTAGAATTTATGGTTTGCCCTATCTATTGATTGCCTCTTCATGATTTTGCGATATTTTAAGTCCCTTTGTTGAGAAGTACATATGATAAAGGATTCTTAATTTCCCTTTACCCTACTTTTCATTCTTACAATTAATGTCCATCTCATAATCCCCCTTAAAACTTGAAGATCCACTGGCCAAGTTAGATTTTCCTTATGATACACCCCGATCCATTGATGAACGTATCATGACTTCCATTTGACTCCATTTCCCAATGACTTAGATATTTCCTCATTCTATCTATGCTTCTTGATCATTATGTCCAACCAAAACAAACAGCAAAACCCCACACTTAATAACTAGCCTAAAATCAACCCTTTAAAGCCAACAAGTTCATATCCTTTGCAAAACAAATAGAGAGATCCCTCTCTAAGTCCAGGAAGGCTAGTTCCTAGGGCTCCAAATACTGGTTCCATGTTGCCTTGTCATTTGGTATACCAATCTGCCAAATCATGGGACACCAACATGATCTATAAATAGAACTCGAACATATATCTATAAATAGAATTTTCTCACCATATATAAATAGAAATCATCTATAAATATAATTTTCTCATGCACTCTAAAAATATACTTCCACCTAAAAATAGCCTGAGGCTCCATCCTAGTGTAGGTGCATAATTTCACTAGGATCTTCTTGTTGAATCTCAACACTCCCTCTCAACAAGAAAGGGATTATCCTTCACCCCGATCATGTCTCTATGGTATTCGAATTTGCTCCTGGTGAGCACCTTTGTCAGAATGTCTGCATTCTGATCTTCCGTAGGAATGTACTGAAGCAACATGATCTTCCACCACACACAATCTCTGATATGATGCTACCGATTATCTATATGCTTAGATCTATCATGAAACACAAGATTAGTCAAGAGTTTGATGCAACTCTGATTATCACAATGAATCATTGTCAAGTCTAAATGAGAATCAAACAAACCAACCAAGATATTTCTCATCCAGATAGCCTCACATGCAACTTGACTTGCTGCCATGTATTCTGCTTCCATTGAACTGAGTGCCACATATCTCTGCTTCCTATTGTACCAAGAAATAGTTGCATATCTGATACTAAAGATCCCCCCTGATGTGCTCTTAGTGTCCGTTGGGCTGCCTGCCCAATCTGCATCTGTGAAGCCATGCAAATTCACCTCTTCCATCTATATGTACCATAATCCATACTCAAATATGCCCCTCATTTATCTCAGGACATGCTTGCCCGCCTTCCAAAAGAGCTTGGTAGGCTTAACCATCGCTTGACTTAGCTGGTTAACCGCATAGCAACTGTCTGGTCTCGTGTTCACTAAATACATTAGCAAACCCACTAACTATCGATAGATAGTAGCATCCACTACCTCTCTAGATGTAGCATCCTCTTTCCTCTAGTTTCCTAGAAGAGGAGTATCCATGGGTTTGCAGCCCTCCATGTGAAACTGGTGGCCAACACCCTGTATACTTGCCTTGAGACACAAAAATTTCACCATCTCGCTACCATATTTCCAATCCAAGGAAATAATGAAGGAGGCCCATATCCTTCATCTCGAACTCCTTTGCAAGGTCCTCCTTGCATGAGTGTATCAGCTTCTCATCACCAGTCAGTATTAAATCATCAACATAAAGAACAATGATTAAAATCTTACCCTCCACCACAATTTGGTATAGGTTTGCATCTTCCTCACTTTTGGTGAAGCCAAGTCCCGTGAAATAGTTTTCTATCTGAGTGTACCAAGCATGGGGTGCTTGCTTTAGCCCATACATCGCTCTTTTGAGTCGACACACATGTGACTCACCGCTAAAGATCTCAAATCCTTCAGGTTGTTCTATGTACACCTCTTCCTCAATGATCCCATTCAGAAACACAGTCTTCACATCCATCTGATGAATGCGCCAACCCATCTGTGCTGAGAGAGCAAGGATGGTGCTTATGGAAGAATACCTTGCGACATGTGAAAAGGTTTCTTCATAATCAATCCCCTCAATCTATGAGAATCCCCGGGCCACAAATTTGGCCTTGTATTTCTCAACACTCCCATCAGCAGCTTTCTTTACCTTGTAGATCCATCTCGAACCTACCACTGATTTATCAAACGACCTTGGAACAATTTCCCAAGCATTGTTTTTGACAATGGAGTCGTACTCCTCCACCATTGCATCTATCCATGTGACTTCTGCACTACTTCCTAAAAGGAATATGGCTCAATCACAATACATTTTCTCATGAGAGCCATGTATCCAATAAATCGGTCAGGAGATTTTCTTTGTCTGCTCTTTGAAGTAGGGGCTCCTACATTCTGCGCAGCATCAAGTCTCAGCCTATAAGCTTCTAGGGTACGCCTTCTGCCAATTTTGATGTTTGGCTCTGCATGAGTGGAATCCTACACTCCATGAACCTCCTCATGTGGCTGATCCACATCTTGAGACTCATCTTTGGGAACCAACAATTCCTCCTCCGTATGCAAGTCTAGCTCCCTCTCAAGCGACAACCGCATAGCTTTCCCCTCATCAAATTTTATATCCTGTCGCATAACAGTCATATTACTATTAGGAAAATACACACAATAATTATGGGGTGTTTCTGTGTACACCAAAAATATCCCAACTTCAGCAGTCGGCTCTAGCTTCTTCCTAGCATTCTTGGTCAGATGCACATAAAAATATGAGCCAAAAAAATTTAAGAGTGAAACACTCAGTTTCTTACCAATAAAAGCTTCTTCAGGTGTACTCATGTCAAGTACTCTATGAGGACAATGGTTTTGCACATAAACCACAGTGTTGCATGCTTCTGCCCAAAAATGCATTGGTAGGCCCTGATCCTACAACATCGCTCATGCTGCACCCATGATCGTTCTATTCTTCCTCTCCACGACCCCATTTTGTTGTGGGTTATGAGGTGCTATGAATTCTCTTAAAATTCCTTCTTTACAGAAGTACTTGAATTTGTTAGAGATGTATTCTTCACCATTATCAGTCCTCAGAGCCTTCACTTGCTTCCCTGACTCTTTCTCCACCAATGCCTTAAACTCACAGAACTTTGAGAAAATTCATCAACAAAAATAACATAATACTTATGTTTTATTGTTGAAGAAACCAAGAATTTTCCACACATGTCTGTGTGAACTCTCTCAAAGATCACCGAAGCACGGTTCTCATTTTCATGAAATGTGAACTTTACATACTTCCCCATGGTGCAACCCTTGCACTGATCTAACTAAGCAAGTGTTCCGATTGGAATTCCAGTAGATATTTGTTGCATGACTTTCAAGGCTCCATGATGAAGATGGAAAAATCTCATGTGCCATAATTCACCCTCATCCCTGCTCACCACTTTTTCTGCCTACCCATCATGGCAGCACATCCATCTACCTTCAGCTTGTAGAGACTCTTAACTAAAATCCCTATCCTCTTGGCTTGACCAGCTATTTTATGTCACAGGAAAACTTTTCCATTGCTGAAAACAACGCCATAGCCTCTGTCCTCTAACATTGCGACTAAGACCAAGTTTTTCTTCAGACCTGGAACATGCATAACATATTTCAATTGAAATGATTTACCTAACTCCCTCTGAAAGGTAATGGTACCAATTTCAGTCGCGTTGTATCATCCATCGTTGTCCATCTATATATTCATTTGGATATATTTTTCCTCCAAGTCACTGGAAAGCTCCTTATCTCCCATCATGTGGAAGGAAGTGCCACTATCTAGATACCACATTGATCCCAATGCACTTGAAATCATGCATGAGATCAAAGAGAAATCAAGTTAAAATTGCGAGGCAAGGGCCTCACCAGTTGCAGCTTCAACAACCTTCTTGTTCTTCTTCTTCTGCGGACAATTACTAGTGAGATTCCCATGTTCGTGATAGTGAAAACACTTCACCTTGGAAAAATCCAGCTTCTTGCCTTTAGACTCGGATACTGAATGAATTTCTTCCCCTTCCCTTTCCTTTCCTTGGCATCCAAAGCACAATCCTCTTCATCATCATGCTTTGATGAAAAGCCATCTGTGGTGTTCCGCTTGAACTCCTCCTGCACTAAATCCAACCATAGTCGTTCCCAATCCGACAGTTTTTCCCCTCCGTTGACAGAGTCTTCATAACTATGCCAACTCTTAGGAATTCCCAAGAGAGCCAAGCTCACCAAATCATCATCATCAACAATTATTCCCACACTCCCCAGTTCATCCCTACATTGGACAAACTTCATGAGATACTTTGGAATGTTGTTGCCCTTTTCCATCTTGATCTCCCTGAGTTTATCTTTCAGCGCCAATTTGCTATGGTCGCTGCTGCTTTGGAAAATATCCGTCAAAGCCTTCCACATAGCATATGGTGTGGCTTTCCCATGAAGGCTTGATACAATTTGGTCTCTTACACCTTCCAATAAAATCCTCCTCGCCTTTTCCACTTTCTTTTTCCATGCATCAAGAAATGCATCATATGTCGAAGTGGGCTTAGGAACATCATTGTCGATGAATTCCTTCAAGAAATTATCTTCAAGCACCGCCTCCATCCTGTCCTTCCAGGAAATTTAGTTTGAGCTGCCCTCGAGTGCATAATCTATCCGCAAGCCATTTAAAGCCATTTCGATGTTTACTCAACTGTAGCACCAATAAAATCATTCTACAAATTCGAATTCTTTCCACCAAAAAACTTAGCTCCTGCTTCAAAATTGCAATCTTTTGTGCTCCAATACCATGTCAAAATTTTAATAAAATTATTTATTTTCTGGATTCTCCTGATCTAACAATTATATGCCACTGTTAAATATAGAATCGCTTCTACAAAAATCTTTGTGGAATTCAAAACACAATCGCTAATTGAAATATCAAGAAGAAAGATCAATCACACATAACACAGATGTTTTTACTAGGAAAGCATAAAGCTAAAAACCCTACTATCATATATTATGTACATATCATGGATCATGAAACAATCTCATACAAAGCTCTAATCCAAGAGCTCTCGGTACAAAGTACAATAGTCTGACATTGTCATACAAAAATTGGCAAATACATGCGCCAATTTACTGCCTCCAGATAGCCTCCCTCCACTGTGATATCCCTGCCGAGAGAAATCCCTGAAAGAATGGAATCTTGCTTGCCTTGACTGCACTATCCTCATGGGCATATCCAATGTGTGTGTGGTCACATGTGTGCAACCACTAATGTCACAATAGATAGTCAAACTATCCCTTTCACCTACATCTCAACTGGGTCTCCACTGGATCTGACATGCATGTAGTTAACAGTAGTAAATCTTCAGTTCCATGTGAGACCATTGATTGTGAATTAATTAGATAATTAATTCACTGATCTCTCACTAGTGTATCATCAGTTACAACTAGAACAACTGAGTTTAAGTCACTTAACTGAGTTAAACTACTTTACAACTTTCATAACTACACTTCCAACTCTGCTACAACTTCGAATCACTCAGTTACAACTAAGTCCACTTGCATGTCCCACCAAACAACCTTTGAACTCGAATTTCCTATAGCTAACTGATTTTCCACTTTAGTTAACCATTTCCAAGTGCTCATTGAGAATAGGTTATTGTTTATTGTCCAACTATTATTAAGGGATAATAATAGTCGACATGCATCTATAAATAGACATGCGATCTATAAATAGAACTCACACATACATCTATAAATGCAACATCATATATAAATAGAATTTTCTCACCATCTATAAATAGAATTTTCTCATGCATTCTAAAAATAGACTTCCACATAAAAATAGCCTGAGGCTCCATCCTAGTGTAGGTGCATAATTTTCACTAGGATCTACTTGTTGAATCTCAACACATCTTGGTATGTACAGATTATGTAACTAAATGGGTGGAGGCAAAGGCAGTAGCATGGGCAATAGAAGATAATGTTGTGTATTTTCTGTTTGAAGAGATATTTGTAAGGTATGGAGTTCCGAGATAGATAGTAACTAACCAAGGCACACAATTCACATCAAATCTTGTTTGAGATCTTACGGAGAAATACAAGATCAAACACAGAAAATCAACTCTGTATCATCCTCAAGAAAACAGACAAGTGGAATCAACAAAAAAATTCCTAGATAACATCATGAAAAAGACTGTACAAATGAATAGAAAGGACTTGTCAGATAAATTGAGAGGCACTATGGGCATATAGGATAACATGGAAAAACACAACTGGGTTCAGTCCATATCAGTTGGTGTATGGAAAAGAAATCCTATTACCCATAGAATTTCAAATACATACATTCAAGCTAGCAGCAGAATTGGGGATGGAATTATTTGAGGCACAACAATAAAGAATTATGGAATTAAATCAACTAGATGAGATACGACAGCAAGCAGTAGAGCACACATATCTTGTGCAAGAACAAAGAATTAAATGGCATGATCGATTCATAAAGAACAAAGTGTTTCAAAAGGGAGATTGGGCACTCTTGTTCGACTCCAAGTTTAAAGATTTCAAAGCAAAGTTTATGACTCATTGGCTTGAGCCATATGATATTGAAGAAATATTTGACAATGGAGCTGTAAGATAAAAACAATTGACGAAGCATTTGTTTCGTTTGTCATTAATGGACATAGGCTTAAAGTTTACAATAAGCCTATAAATAAAGAGGATTTTATGAGAAAAATTTCCACAGATACTGATCTGGAATTAATGGGGCAGCATAGCAATATGCCTCCCATAATTCCATAAGAAGAAGAAAAAAAAAATTGGTTGTGAAAATCCAGGAAACTGGCACAATAAAAACTCAAATTCATATCTGAAAACCAACTTGTTTGGCCAATATGAATTCTTTTTTTTGTTTTCATTTTACTTCAGTATGATTTTTGCAGATTTACCCTCTGAGACATGTCATACTTAAGGACAAGTCTTAACATCATCTTGGGGGAAGGCGTGTAATAAAACTATGTAAATAGTTTCAGCAGCTGAATTGAAGAAGGAATATGAATTAAAATAACAAAGGAACCTGATACATCATTCAACATATATAGAAGGGACCTAAATTATTATTGAGAAAATTATCCAGAAGAGACCTGTATCATTACGACAGAAGAAATTTTCAAAAAATATTGCAAATTACGCCAAAAGGGACCTAAAAATACAAAATGTCAGAAGGGACCTGAGCTACATCAATATTTAAGATCATGACAAAAGGGACCTGAAATGTCAAAATTTAACCTGCAGAAGGGACCTAAACAACATTGTTCCAAATCAAATCAGATGCACAATAGAAATAAGTCTCTACATAGTTTGGAAGAGCCATCGTTATAAAAAACACAATGTCGACCATCATGAACATCAAATGGTTTGAGGTAATACAAGTATAGTAAGTAAAAATTGCTCTTAAAATTTCAAATTTTTATGAAAATATTCTAGAATTGCTAAAAGTTAATTTAGTACTGATTATGTATTTTTCTCACCTACATTTTCATCACCTATGTTCTTAGCCCTATTTTATCTATATCCACACCACTATCCTAATCATTCACTAAAAATTCCATAATCTATTTCCTATCCATACCATACCATATCATAGTAACCCTAATTTTCTAAACAAAAGGATCATAAATAAAAGGCTTAACATCAAACATTTGTTGGACCTACAATAAACAAACAAAGAGGTTAGTTTCATTGTAAGTATTTGATTTTAAAATATGACCATTTCATTGGTCATTTTTAAAATTAAATAAAAGACAAAACCTAAAGTCTAAATCATATGATAGCGCACTATTTGAATTTAAAAAACAAAACAAAGATGCAAAAGCGCAATCATAAAATATGATTATGAGCTAAGGTAATGGATAGGAAGTGCAATCATAATGCAAGCAATGAAATGCATATGCAACAAAGTAACCTAAAGTATTAAAATAATGTTATGATAAACAATGTATGGAAATGATGCATATATGGATGGACGGGAATATGATGAGACAGTGATACATACAGAGTGGTGGAACGTAAATATGATGGCACATATTTGATAACAGAGTGATTTATATACAAGTGATGAAACAAAAATATGATGGCACATATTTGATGAGGCATGATGTGTTTCAATGGAGAATGGAAACAAACACAGTGATCAACACAAGCCATGAGAACAAAACGTGAAAAAGGACTGCGTAATAAGTGAAACCGAGGACGAGATGTACACCGTGGAGTCAGCATGCCAAATTAGTCAGGAAAGGTAAGCCACGGAGGCACTAGTCAAGCAGTTGATGAACAGTCAAAACAAATTCAAAATGAAATATTACAAACACTGTGTAAAATATTGAGAGAAGAACCTCCACCATTCCTGAGATCTTAGGCTTCTGAAACACTGTGTGTTTTCCACCATCATTTCCTTTCACAGACTTAGTGAGAGAAGGAATGTTGTGTAATCCAAACATGCATCCATTTTGAAACTCTGTGAGAAACGAATGAACAAGAGAAGACAAGGGAAAGCTGTGAGGAGAATAGAGGAAATTTAATGCAGCAAAGAGAGTAGGAGATATAGCAGTGAGAAGAACAGAGGGATAAGGAGAGTTGACTGATACTTCAAGCTAACATATCCAGCAGATGTGTCAAGCAAACACGCTGTCATGAGGAAAAAATCCAGTGAAGAACAAGGTAAGAAGCAAAATCATATTTTCTTGTTTAAAACAACAATTATTTGTATGAGTAAATCTCGAGGTTGTTAAACAAACTATGAGTTATAAATGGAGTTCTTCTACCATAGTTTTTAAAACTTGTCATTTCCTTATGTTATTTCATTGCCACCACTCATAAACGCTCTGTCACCAATCAACAATAAATCCTCTGTTGATTGAATGAGTAAATGATGAAGATATTGAGTGAGATTTTGATAAGATTGGCACTGCTTGAAACACAAAGACTCCAGTTAAACTAAAAGAAAAATCATGAGGATCATTGCAGAAAATCACGAGGATCATTGCAAAATAGATAAAATTGAAAATTTCTTCATGCACAATCTTCTATTTCAATTTGAAAGAAAACAAAGACTGGAGAGTTTGGTTTGAAATGCACAGTGAATTCGCTTTAATTGGGTTGTGTAATAAATTCATTTCATTTGCAGACTCAGTAAGAGAATTCGAACAAGGATTTATGGTGAATGTTTGGTTTAAAAAACACAGTCAACATGTTTTTGCATTTTTGCATAACAAAGAGCAGAGTTTGGTGAATTTTGAAGAATACAGTGAACTCATTTTATGAGATTTTTGATGAATTAAGTGAGCCATTTTTCCAAATTCTCTTGCATAAACAGTGAGCTTAGATTAGATATATAATGTTTTGCCTTAGAAAAAGGATTTTTTATGGAATTGAAGGATTAGAATACACTGTTGCATAAAAAATTTCATTTTTTTACACAATCAAACAAGAGAAAAAATCTGCAAACAAAGGCAGAGGATTTTTTTTTAAGAGACAAAGGATCAAATAAAGAGAGTAGGGTGATAGAAACATGATTTTTTTTTAATGTTTTTATAAAATTCTCTATATCAAATCTTGTGTATGTTGAAGTAGTAAGCTCACTCCTTCCAAAGAAAACAGAGGATTGGTTTCAATTACTTGGCAAAGGCAGCAAACAGAGGTAAGCCTCACTACTATGATGAGATCTAGTACTTGAATTTTTGTTTTCAAAAATGAAGTTAATGACAGTAGAGGGCTACATCAAATGGTTTTCAGAGATTTGAAATCAAGAACAGAGCCTAAATATTTTCAGATTGAACATTGGGGTAGAGACACATTTGAGAAACTTTATCAATCAGGCTTGATAGGCTTCCTTCAAAAATTCAAAGGGCATAATGAAGATATCACAAGGGAGTTTATAAACAACTGCAAACAAGATCAAACTATGGTGGATAGTTTACACATTCCTTTAACTACAAAATCTATTTCTGAAGCCCTAAATTTTCCATTATCAGGTGAAATTCACCACAAAGGATTGCATTTTAAGGACAAGGGTTGGACCTTCTTCTTGGATAAGAACAGAATGGGCTCCTTTGACAAGAAAAAGGGGATTCCCAGGGAATGGTTCAATGAAACTTGGGTTGAGTTAGTTTTGATAATCCAAAATTTCTTCACTTCTGATAACAGACACAGCATAGTACACCTATACCACATTAGGTTTCTACAATGTATCAAGGGAGATATAAGGATCAACTTGCCATACTTCTTTATAGAAACTTGATAATCTGAAACTAAACCCAAGGAAGCCCAAATTCATCATCGGTGACTCATAAAAATCATTGTTGATTACCAGTTGAAAATCAAGGGTATTATTTGGAAATATTTCCTGATTCAAAATAAGTTTGTAGAGCAAGCCACAAAAGACAAACTTAAACCAATGCAGGAAACAAGAAATATAGTGAATTCACCTCTCTATCCTAGAACTAGATCAAAGAAACAACATGAAACATTCATGATAGAGAGGGAAACATCATTCTTGACCATTTCTAGGAGATAGAAAAAGAGGAATTCAATAGATAGAAGCAGCAAAGAAAAAGTAAAAGAACCAGAAGTGAAAATCACAGAGACATATCCTTTAACCAAACAAGCCAATGAAATTCTTAAGAGGTTGCAGCAAGAAGTTTATGAAAATCCTGTAGAAGGAGATTCTTATTTTGAAAATAATGAGGTTGAGGCTACTTCAGTTGCCAAAAATACCAAGGAGGAAGACCAAAAACTTAGCAGAATCAGAGAGTTAACTGATAATCTGGAGGTTAGCGGGATAATGGAAAGGCACCTGAAAAGAGAAAATGAAACCTATAAGACAAATATTGAAAAATTGATTAAATAAAATGATAATATAAGTGAAGAAATGGGAAAATTGAAATAAAAAAACAATCTTCTTTACATACAAGCATTCAGGTGGCTTAAGGAGAAAATGCTTAAAAGGCCAAATATGAGAAACATAAGGTCAAAGCCTCAATCTACAAGGAAGAACAATGCAAAGGTATATATTCTCTTTTATATCCAGCACATCAGAAAGCTTCAGGGTCACAACAGGCTTTGCATCAGAACTCAGGAGGTACAAAAGGAAAAAGCAAGCATCAGGACATGCTTGAACATGAGCTTAGGGGAGATGTTGGCCCTCGTTTTTTATCTCTTTTTATTTATAAAATATATCTTATTTTCAATAATATTCATCTATACACCATCATATTCACCTTATTTTGACCAAAAAATGCATATACAGGTATTTAAATTAAGTTTTTCAATTCTTGGAATTTTTTATAAAAATTGAATTTTAAGTGCATTTTTGGACCAGATCAAAAATTCTTGTAATGGCCTCATGGTACGCATTATGCAGGACACTTGGGCTCTAGATGTATATATTTCTAGAAATCTTGGGAACTAAGATTAAGTGTACACATGTTGGTTCATTCAAACCGATCTTTAAAAGGCCCGGTCAAAGGCGGTCAAACAAGACCTGTTTTTGTGGAGGATCCCTAGGAACTAGGTCAATTTTCTTATTTTATGGGATTTTCTAGATTTTCATGGATCTTATTGATGAATTAGACCTGATTGGATAAGATAAAGGTATCCATGGCTATAGGAGACATTTTAGATGAATTTTTTGGATATTTTATCTATTTAAGCCTCAAACTTTGAAGGCATTGATATGTACAAAATTGTATGACTTAACATTATTATTTCTCAGAATTTGGAGAGTTAATTGAAGATCTGTTCTATTCTATTTGCTTTTGTTATATGCTGATTGATTGACTGAATTTTTAGCAGCTAAAAGTACCTTTAGTGTGCGAGGCAAGGGTGGAGGGCCCCCACACCGAGCTAAGTGCACCTTCTAGTTATTTGTAGTTGCGGTTTCTAAATTAGTTTGTTTTATGCTTAACTTGTGTATTAGATTTATGTTGATGATTTATGAGTGTTGATGAATCTAATTATCATTATTATTCTACATATGAAAGGAAAAAAAAAAAAAATTAAACATTATTTCTATCTAATTAAGATCTTAAGCTAGAATTCATCTTTTCATGCTTTTAATGCTGTTATGAATTCCAATTTTCTAACAATAGCATTATTGATGAATGAATCTATGATGAAGGACAACCAGGATCTCTTCAGTTAAGAGCCTCTTCAATTATCGTTTCATGCATCTTAATCTATTCCTCAATTAGTGGTTTTTTATTTCTAATTCATGAAGTAATCTTGTGAGAGAAGGACAAACAAATCTCTTAAGTTAGGAGATTCTTTTGTTGCTGATTGCATACTTGAATTTAGAAATTATTTAAGTTAGATTTATATTTGTAATATGCATTTCCTAAATCATCGATAAACCATCTTCTTACTTGATCATAATTGAATCCCATATACTTTGGGGATGCTTCTAAGTCTTACTAGCCCAGATTGATAATAAATACTTGTGTTTGTTTACCCATTAAACAACCCAACAATTATCAAGGGTTGGACCTTGTTAGACTCTGCGTTGTAAATATCATTGTATTGGAGCACTATAGTTTTTTTTTAGCATCAATAATAAGAGACCGTTCACATGATTCTTGAGCTATGTTAATGGTGATGTTTCTTCTTCTATGTTAATGTTTTCCTCTGTCTTTCATGTTGTGCATCAATTTATCTTATTGAAAAACATAAAATCTAGATTAATATTTTCAAAGAGAGCACCTTAATTATGTCTGTGTTTACTATCTTAATGTTTTCTTCTGAAGTATTGTTAAAGAATTATTAACGGCTCTTTAGCTATTATTGAACTCACTGCTTTCTTTCATCTCATACTCACACTGCCAGTAAGGTCTAGTCTGCATAGTTAGCTTGCCCTATGAATGCCCTTGAAAATTTGATGCACAATTCAACCTCTTATGACTCCATAGCCCAATGGATTAAGTTTCACAGCGCTATTTGTCCAACCACACAATCAATCAAAACAAACAACCCACATAATTTCTATAACTAGCCTAATATCAACATTTATAATCATCAAGTTAAATCATAAAAAATAATGAGATCCCTCTCTGAGTCTAGGAAGGCTAGGCCCTAGACTCCAAAGTGGTTTGATGTTGTCCTCTATTGTTTATTCTTGCCAATCTTATAAATTATAGGGCCACAACACCTCCCATACCTAAGTATGGTAAATTGTGCACAATCATAAGGTATTAGGACATTTGGAGATGATGTTTGTGTGAAAAAATTTGATGGTTTTGGCATTGAATATGGTCCACCTTGATGCTTATATGATTCTTGTACCCATGATGTTGATATGATTTGATAATTTAAGTATGTGTTAGGTGATTCTTGAGGGATAACAGATGCTTCTCTAAAACATTATAGAGTTTGTTCAACCACATTCCATGATGTTGCAGTATATTTGATGGAGAATGTTGGACCCCATTTGGGTAATGTTACCCTTTATGAGGACTTACCACAAATTATGAGACCCTTCCACAACCCTAAGACTTTGGATGTACATTATATAAGCTTGGACATTTCTTAGAGGTCAAGTGTACCCAAGAGATGATAGGATACCCCTAGGCTAGCATTATACCATCTTGATGAATGTTGCTCCTCTTAATGGTGATTGATGGTGTCAATAACTTAGGACTCCTTTGGAGGGACAAGTGCACATTCTACCTTGATGACATCATCCTAGTGCTCATTTTATGATGATGCAAGCCTCTTTAAGGATGATATTGGATTTAGAGGGCTATTTTGGTGATTTAACATCTCATTTGGATGATGAGGCATGCCTTATGGGATAAGATACATCCCTTTGAGCTATTCCTTGCACCTTTAATGGAGAGACACACCTTTTGGATGATGACATCACCCTTGGATGACAACAAAATCACACATGTGAGCTATTTGAGTTTTAATATTATGTTATTTCATTAATTCATCTATTTGGGGGTTGGATTGTGACCTATCGACCTTGTATCGTGAATTATTAATTATTTTTAAGGTCTTTTAGTCTAAGTTGAGGAAATTGCCTTGTCTACCCTCATAGTTGTCACAATTGGATTATTACACTTCTTCATTAGTGATCTTTCTCTCCAATGTGCAATGGAGGCCTAATTGAGTGACCTTCTTGGGTGGACAATGTAATGTGATGTGATCTCTTTTCATGGATCCTTCTGGTGAATCTTGAATGTTGCATGGTGAAGTAAGTTATTTTATTTGATTTTTCTTGGTTTTATGTTCCATGGGATAAATTTTCTTATGCTAAGATATTTTTTTGGTATTTGCATCATTTTCCCTTGTTAAGATACACCCATTCTCCAAGTATTTTAAGAATAGAGATAGGTTTTTCGTTCCCTTAATCATTTAGAAAAATAAGAACCTAAATTGGAAACCCTAAGGTAAGTTAGTTTATATGATCTAGTTTTGTTTGGATTTAGAATCACACCAAAAGAATCCCTTGGATAGTTTGTATCATATATTCCACATTCTCTACATTAATAAGGCACTAGCCTTTATCATATGTGGCATTCCTTTAAAACCCTAAAATCATTTTTCTTTTTTGTTTTTATGATAAATTAGGGTTAAAATACAACAAAATCTTGTGCTTTAAGCATTTAATGACATGTTGATGATGTCCTAGGTTTAGGTTTTGTTTAGAAGTGCATTATAGAAGCTAATTCAAAGTTTTTCATGTATTTTCTAGCCTTTCGTCAATGTTTGTTGTAATTTTTCCCTTAGTTTTCTCTTAAATGTAGCTTTCATCCTATATCATTTTTACACAATTTCAATATTTAAATTTGCTACTATTATTAATTTTGTTTAGTTGCAATTTTATTCCCTAAAACCCTTGTTTATAGAAATATTGAGTTTTTCTTGATTTGATGTGTTCAGGTAACTTGTTTGAGACTCCTCGTGCTAACACTAACCTTTAAATTGATCCACACAAGTCTTGAAATAACTCCCTCGATAGTGTGTATTATCACTATCCAGTGGATTTTGTTGTAAGACTTTGTTAACAGGGAAACATGTACCGTCAATAGTTAGGTGGTTTCCCTAATGTGAAGTCCCAAGCATACCTCACATTGTTTGGGATAGGAGACCCATCTAGCATGTGGGCCTGACTACTGCCATGTATGTTTTACTCTTGGTTATCAAATGTCGAGGTGTTAGTTCGAGAGAAAGTGTGAAATGCTAGAAAATGTGGATGAAAACAACCCATGATTGATAGCTTTATGAACATAATACAAGAAAGTAACAACATAATAATGAGAAAGAGTATGTCTTAAAAAAGAATCAGATAGCTAAGACTATCTAAGAGATGCAAAAATGATTTGTAAACTGTCATGGATATTCCACTAGACAATTTGTCAAAACATATCTGATAATATTGTATTTTAAATATGAAAGTCTACATTATTGTAGTTTTATTAGATTTCTGGATCTATATATTTACTGTTAATAATGCATGCATGCGAATGAAAATTATGCAAAAAATAGAGAACGAAAATTAAAAGCTCACACACACATCTAACATAATATATGATTTGGGAAACCATTTAGGGAGAAAAACTCAATTTGGATGTGAGGTCATTTTTCTCCCTTTCTATGAATATAAATATGGTTGAGTACAAAGAAGTATAGCCTATGGCCCGTGGGATGCTATAGTGCACTAATACTCTCTATGTTCTCTACCTCCTATCCCTCTTAGATATTTTTTCTCAGCGATCGAACAAATGCACTTGAAAGAATGGAATTCCTTTTCCTCCTACTACCCCGGCTATAAAAAATTCCAATGGCCTACTAGTGGTTAGGTTTGATTACCTCAACTCTTAACCAAATTTACAATATAGACTCTTCAATTTTCTTTTACATCATAATTATTTGGTTTTCCCCTTTTCCATTAATATTGGGGGATGACGTGGCATCCTCCTGAATTATGGTGGTGAAAACAAGAAGGTCAACTTCTGAGTGGCATAACTTTCACATACAGACTCTGATTGCACAATTCTTGCATTGTTAGAAAGGTCTTTGTCTGTAGAATAGCATGAAAAGGTGTGCGCTAAAGCGAAAAAAGTTTTACCCCCAAAAAACATTGTTTGACATCAACATGCTCTTCGAATGTTTTTTTTTTTTTCTAAGTAAGCGTAATCTATTTATCAACAAAAAATATGTACATCAGGTCTCATCCAGAACCATGCCCGAGTTAGAGGCATATTCGAACAAAAAATCAGAGTTGAGCACTGCCCTCCCCGAGGGAAACCAGTGCTGAGAGTTTTCCAACAAAATCCCACGCAGGGGAGGGTAATTGTTCAGATTATATAAAGCATAGTTAACAGAACTGAGAACAGAATAACAAACATGAACATTTTCATAATGACAGACAGAGCCAGAGCAAAAAACCAGGAAAGGAGGGAGGCGCTACTCGTCAGGTGCTTCTTCAACGACCCTGCACCAGAGTTCATCCAGTTCGCCATCAGTCGTGTACAGGTCCTCAGTTGAATGAATTACCTTCCCAGCAGCAGGGGGCCTCTTCACCTCGCTCGCTTGATTTCCATTTTTTTTCTTCTCGCTCTCATTCCCATGATCTGGTTTTTCATTGAGCTGCCATTTCTGATCATAACCAATGTCGAGATTCATCTCTTGCGGCTCTGAGCTAGGCGGAGCAGCCTCGCCTTGGCTGGCACCATCCCGGTTGACATTAATCTCCACATCCTGCAAGTTAACACTACCCGCACTATGCCTCCGAGCATGCTCGTCCGCATTACTCCCTGCCCTCCAACCGGAATTAGGAATCATCTCCTGAAGATTTTTCCGAAAGACAATCGTGACGGAGGCGGTGACTCTTAGACAGTTTAGCGAGTTGTTGAAAGAGAAGTGCCTCGTTTGGGAGTGAGCGAAAGACTGCGGGGGTGTAGGGGAGCGAAAGCTTCACCCAGAACGAAGAATACGACCCCTAGTTGCTCTGGAAGTGCTGTCAGAAGTAGGAGAAGTAGCAGAGGTGCTGGAGGAAGTGGGGGAGCATCTTATCTGCCGCCGAGAGGAGCCTCTTCTGCACCTCATCCGGTGTCTGAGACGCAGCATGCTCTTGGTCGAAACTGAAGAGTGGGGGAGCAGGAGCAGGACAGAAGCACTAGACAAATGCGCGGTCCAATTCACTGAGGCAAGCATACAATTCCCAGCAATAGAGTAGTGGAGATTGTCACTGAGCTCTAAACAGTAGTGGAGCTTGGTTCGTTTACCTGTAACAGTGCGCTCTGAAGAGAGCCGAATGTCCGGGGAGCAACAAATCGTAGCAGGCCGGGGAAGACTGCTGGAGTTATGCTCGCTCTCCATCCTGTAAACAAATAAACCTGTTCTACTGAAAACCTTCAGCATTAAACCATCATAAATTAGATTATTCGCCATGTCTAGGTCGCAGCGTGTGGAATGATCTCGAGTTCCGGAGGCAGGGTTGTGATGCGCGCCAGGCTGTAAATGCCATAAATTCTGCTCTCGCCTGTGGATGCGCCGAAGGACACTTGCAAGGCCAGTTGGCATAATGCCGCCAGACCATCTAATCACGTTAATGCCCCTCATAACCACCCACATCCGGGACACGCTCTTCGAATGTTTCAAATCATGCTTTTTCAAATTAGGTCGCACCTGTAAAAATGGTCCTATAAGTTAATAATAATATCGTCATTTGATACATTTATAAAATCAACAAAAACATTTTATTTTATTTCTTGTAATTTTTATTTATTTATTTACAATTTTCTTTTTTCAACCATAATAATCATATTAATATAGATAATATACAACAATAATAATCATATTAATAATTTGGTCAATAAAATAATAAATTAAAATTTTGCTATCTAGGAAATTTTATTACTTATAATAACAATAAGTTAAAATTTTGTTATGTAGGAAATTTTATTACTTATAATAACAATAATAATAAGTAGGTTAATAATGTGGCCAATAAAATAATAAAACTCAAAATTTTGATAGTGTAGGTAAATGGCCATCAATATAAGCACCTTATTTCTTAATCCCCTATTTAATACAATGTACACATATTATTAAGCATAATGTTAACCGTGACTAAGTTCTTCATCTAAAATTCAATATTTAAGTTGACTAAATCTTCACACCCTTGAGGTAAAGGTGGGATGGTATTGATGTTCAAGTAAAGTCCACAAATTTAGGTTCCTTTCTCTAGACATGGCATATTTTTTAGACTAATAGTATAGAATTTAAAGCATCATATTCTTAATGTAAAGCATCATATTCTTAATGTAAATTTAGCCAAATAATGTATTTTAATAAGTAAATATCCCATTCACGTCGCAAAAATAAATTAAAATCAAGGTAGCATCTATTATTTCCATGTATGGTGGTATGGATATATGTTATGTTATAAAAAAGCACATGCAGTAGGACATGGTAAACTAACTTTCTTGTTAATATTATTTTAGGTTAATATTATTAGTTTACCTTTAGTGTTAATATTATTATACCGGTTGCGCAACTTGTATTATGTATCAGGTTGGATTTTGATTAGACATTAATTTGTGTATCAGGTTGATTTTTTATGAGACATTAATTTGTTTATCAATAGAAAAAATTTCCAGTTTTTCCATTGTTAAATTTTGATATTTTTTATTATTTATTTATTTTAATTATTTAATTAATTTTTTAAATTTTATTGAGTTGTAGTTTTCACTTCTTATTTTTCATGTTTGTACCACTAGCAGTCAAATTTTAGTGATGCATACAACATATACTATGTACAAAATATTTTACATTGGAGTGGGCTAACCATTCGACGAAACGCCTTTTGGGTTTCGTGCCCCTTCGCCGCCGAAGAAGGCCTTCCGGCGACCTCGTCCCCTCCATCCCAAACGTTAACAAAACATACGTTAACGTCCGTTAACGCACACGTCGTCCAACTCCCGCGGGCAGTGAGTTGTCTGTTTCGGCGCTCTCCCTCTGTTTGTAGGCCAACGTACGCAGCCAGACACGAGCGGTCCAACTAACTCGCGCAACCAATCCAGAGCCGAAGTGACAGGCTGCTCTTCGAATTTCAAATTTGAATGGGACAAAGCTCCATTTGAATCAATGAGAGTAAATGGGAGTGAATGTTTCATATGGCTTTGCTATCTACCATGTGTGGGCGATTGGTCCTCTGGTTTTACCGCCAAAACGTGTCTTCTCAGCGATTTGAATTTTGGAGCTCATTATGTCGACCATGGGTTTATTCATTCCGTCGACTGAGGTTTTTTTTCATTCCGTCGAGTGGTGAGGAAAGGGAGTCCGCTTTCATTCGGTTGACTAGTGAGGAAAGGGAGTCCGCTTTCATTCTATCGACTGGTGAGGAAAGGGAGTCTACTTTCATTTGGTCGACTAGTAAGGAAAGGGAGTCCGCTTTGGGTCAGTCGACTGGTGAGGAAAGGGAGTCTGCTTTCATTCGGTCGAGTGGTGATTCAAGAAGAAGAAGCGATTGCGGAAGTGATATTCGGATGGTTCGAGGTGTTCATTCAGTCGAGTGAGGAATTTACCAAGCGTGGAGCAATACGAAAGGTAAATTCACTCACGTTTACTATGCTTTTATTTTACATATATACTGCAAATTTAAAGAGAGAGAGATAGAGAGAGAGAGAGAGAGAGAGCTGCAACTCATTGTTGCAGTAGCGACAACAATGAATTGTCACCACTGTAACAGTGTACTTTCGCCATTGTAACTTATCTCAAAATTAAAATTTTCTTTATATGTTCAAATTATATATTTTATATTAAAAATTTCTCTAGTTAATCTCATAATTTAAAGGTTGAAAATTTTATCTAGTTAAAGCTTTCTCTTGTTTATCTCATAATGTTTTGGTCGATTGCAGAAGTGAAATTCGGATGGTTAGAGGTGTTCATTCGGTCAAGTGAGGAATTTACCAGGCATGGACAAGGAGAACTACCAGACGTGGAGAAATACGAAAGATAAATTCACTCACGTTTACTATGTTTTTCTTTTACATATATACTGCAAATTTAGAGAGAGAGAGAGAGAGAGAGTGAAAACTCATTGTTGTAGTAGCGGCAACAGTGAATTGTTGCCACTATAACAGTGTATTGCCACCACTGTAATTCATATCAAAATTAAATTTTTCTTTATATTTTCAAATTATATATTTTATATTAAAAATTTCTCTAGTTAATCTCATAATTTAAAGGTTAAAAAGTTTATCTAGTTAAAAATTTCTCTGGTTTATCTCATAATGTTTTAGTTATTTACAATGTTTATTTTTTACGTATATACTGCAAATTTAAAGAGAGAGAGAGAGAGAGAGAGAGCAGCAACTTGTTGTTGCAGTAGCGGCAATAGTGAATTGGCATCACTGTAACAGTGTATTGCCACCACTGCAACTCATCTCAAAATTAAAATTTTCTTTATATTTTCAAATTATATATTTTATATTAAAAAATTCTCTAGTTAATCTCATAATTTAAAAGGTTAAAAAGTGTATCTATTTAAAAAGTTCTCTAGTTTTTCTCATAATTTGTTAGTTATTTACTATGTTTATCTTTTACATATATACTGCAAATTTAAAGAGAGAGAGAGAGAGAGTGCGGCAACTCGTTGTTGCAGTAGCGACAACAGTGAGTTACCGCCATTGCAACAGTGTATTATCGCCATTGTAACTCATCTCAAAAATAAAATTTTCTTTATATTTTCAAATTCTATATTTTCAAATTTAGAGAGAGAGAGAGAGAGAGAGAGAGAGAGAGAGAGAGCGGCAACTAACTATTGCAGTAGCGGTAACAATGACTTGTCGCCATTGTAACAGTGAATTATTTCACTGTTACAGTGACAACAAGTCACTGTTACCGCTACTGCAACATCGAGTTGCCGCTACTACATTTTAACATTGTAACAATATTTCATTAAATTATTTTTTTGTTTTGCAGATGGTTGAAAAATGGGTTTTGGCCATCTAAATATGGTGTCACCCAAACCCAGGGCATGCACGGACAAGGTTTGTGTTTCATAATGAAGCACTTAGCTAAGTCTACCAAAACAATAGAGAAATACCTAGCATTAGCACAAACAACGAAGCATATTATCATGCTTTGATTGATCGACTCACAATAGTGTGGAATTATGGTACAAGTGACATTGTCACTTACAAAAATTATGAATTAATCACAAACTAGATGAATGGTACCTACCAGGTCTAAAGACACAATTTAAAACCCCTTCACCAACAGGAAAAAACCATTGTTGCACAGTTCCAACGCTTCAACATTATTTACAAATCAGATGTCCAAAGGCTTGTTTACTCCATACTCATTGAAGCGGCATCCAATGGACGTGGATGTGCGAGAAATGTGGAGCCAACATGTGCTCCACCAATTATCATTGATAGGCATCGATATACATGGCCTATTCATGAATGGATTGTTGTTGTCATTGGTATTGGGGTTATTATGGGGGGAGTCATATTATGGTGTTCCTATTTCTTGAGATAGATTGGAGCAACATGATGTCCATCATTTTTTATGTATTTATTTATATGAGGTGTGTTTTTGTATAGATGGGCTCACTCTATTTTTGGGTGTTTTTTTATATCACATGTATGTAGAAAATATATTTTTCAGTAATATTATTGATGGAATTACATTGTTAGTACAATTTAATTGTCTAATTTTTATTACAGTTTAGTTATGTCATTAGATTATGTGATGGATTCTTTTATTATGGCTTTTTGCTTTTTCATTGAGTTGTACATTTTATCCATAAGTTAGATTGCAATGTGATTCAATTGCGCTGGCACATGTAGAAAAACGCTCTCATGTATTTAATCTATTTGAAAAAATGTTCTCTTGTGTTTAATCTCTTTAAATTTTAGCTTAATCTCTTTAATTTTTTTCAAGGCAATTATGTGGTTAAAAATGGTTTTTTTTTTTTAAGTACGTAACAAATTTTTAAGTTTCATTACAAAACAATGTTTGTAATTGGTATATGTTTAAATCTGATTATCTAGTAATAACTTAATAGTATTTTTTAATCTCATTATTTTATAATGATAATAATTATTATTTTTTTATAATAATAATAATTTATATAGTAATTATTCTGTTTTTATAATAATAATAATTTATATTTTGAAAGACAATTTTTATATTAAAAATGTTAAATAATTATATTTGATATGTTTTTCTTAATTCACTTATATAGAAAATTAAATAAAAAATAATAGAGTAGAGTTTAAGACAAGATAGATGACAATATGAGATTTGAAAATTCACTATAAAATTGATATTTCACAGTGGGAGAAATTAATAACAAAAAGCAAAAGATAAGGAATTTTATTTCCTCAAAATAGAAATAAGCTAATAAGTCTAAACAAAAACTTTAAAAACCAGCATAGATTTATCTTAAGCACAGATTTAACATGAGCCTAGAAGGATCAAATTTCTTTAGATGCAAACTTAATTTAGTTCAATGTTTAAATTGTATTTTTAAATGTTATAGAGATTACATAATTTAAATTGTATTTTATGTGTGTGTGTGTGTGTGTGTGTGTGTGAATTTGATATCTACATAAATTAATTAACACGGATCTTCAAATAATTTGTTTAAATCATATGTTCAAATAGTTTTGAAACTATAAGGTTTAAACATCTTACTTACATGACTTTTTTACTTCTAATTACTTTACATGAAATTATATCACCTCACTTGGAAAACTAATTAAACATTGTTATTATAATTCAGTTGTCTAATTTTTATTAGAGTTTAGTTATTTCATTAGATTATGTGATGGGTGCTTAATATATATATAACATACATACTTACTATTTCCTTTTAAAAATGATATTTTATCAATTAACATCACTTTAAACAGAACCAAAAAATGAACAGCAAAATAAATAGTTTTATCAACAAACAGAGGATTCCAAAAGATGTTACAAAACGAGACTTTAGAATGCCTTCAATACACCTTCACAATTCCAACTTCTAAGAATATTCATTCTTTCATTATCCATGAGCAGCACATGCATAATTTATACAAGCCTCTACTTTGAGTATGAGGAGCTCTAATTCTTAAAGAAGTCTCTTCAATGAAAAATTATGTGAGATACCCTTGGTTACAAGCCAACCAATATAGCTTATATATCAATCATTCTTTCCCCTTTATACATGGTTAAATGAAAAATGCAAATGTGACATCTTGAACTTTTTCAATCCATAGATCCAACCTCATTTAAGGGGTAGAAATGTATAAATATCCAAACAAGCAATCCAATTGTTGTGAATTTCTCCATTATCAATCCAATTGTTGTGAATTTCTCCATTATCAACATCTACAACCACAAGGCCAGGTGTTTTGAACTGAAGCACGTTTTAACATCCATGATAGCAACAACAACTTAGCCTGCAAATGGTGAAAATAATATGAACAACTTGCAAATAAATGAATTTCAGTTGACAACCATGCAAAATTATAATATGCATCGAAGGATAACTAATAAACCGTAACCAACACTTTATCAGTGCACGGAAGTGAAGAACAAAAAATGACACCAAGTATGAGTGCATAGTATTTTTGTAGAAGTATCAGTGCACACAAGTGTCACAGAAGTAAATAGTGCATGGAAAGGAGCAATGCTAAAGGCGGTAAAATTAAAAGTGATTAAGTTTGATTAGATTTGCTCGACCTGTTTTGATTGGGTCAATAGTAGCATTTGTAGTATACCTATTGATGGTAAATTCCCATGCTAAATATTTTCCATAGTAATGAGTTTGGTTTGGGACCACTCCATCATGTATAAATAGATAGAATCCAAAAGGATTTTGGTTGTGTAATTTTTGGGTTTATTACTTTGGGTTAATTTTGTGAGTGTGATTGTTGTAATGTTGTTTTGATTAGGTTGGTTAGCCAAACTAGGTAAAGTAGTAATAATGTTATTTTGTGCTCAACACCCTTTGATGTTAATAGAAGATGGCTAATGGTTGGTTTTCCCCATTTATATGGTTTATTTCATGGATGCTTAAGATATTAGATTATGATTATTTGTAGTGTGCAGTACTAATGTCTTGAGCTGTTTTTCAATGCGTCGAATACACTAATTTGAAAGCCCACACAATGTCTAAAAGTGAAGCACCCCTTTCTAAATTTGGTTAATGTTTTGATATGTTTAATGGTTGTTGTGGATGAAATTTTTCTTCCCTTCACCATTGCAACATCTTGGTTCTTGCAGTCCACATAGGTGCCTCGAGTGATATTTCACCTGCTCTATGGGTGATGCTAAAAGGTAGTGTCTAATGGGGCTTTTTTAGCCAACCTTTCTACATTAGCCCAAGTCAGACTATCCTCAATGCTAACAAATTCTTTCCCAAGGATGATTGGTACATGGAAGGGGTGGTATAGACCCTAATTCCTATTTAAGGCAATTTATTTAAGGATTTAGTATAATAAAACCTTAAATTATTATGCAACAACTCCTGAGGAATCTCTGACTATGTACAACAGTAGCAGAAATATCCCCTGACCATGACAAAAACAAACTTTCGATGTCAAATAGGAGGCAGCCATTGGGGCAACACATGTATGCATACTGGCACCGCCATAAACGACAGGTTGTTATATTACTGTACCCATTACCCAAACTCTTCCATTGCGTCATTGTCCCACATTCGAACTGTTGAAAACAACTAACACAACCATAGCCACTCTGAACTCTGAATATATATGGGAGGTACAAGAGTACATAGAGAAAGTGACAAAGAATTTCTAGACGCATTTCCACCCGTTAAAAAATTATTTGAACAGGCCATTTGGATAGATTATATTCGCAGGTTTCAGGGGTATGACAATGAGATAGCCCTAGAATTTTCCATGCATTACAAGGAGGGTAGATCAAAGGTATCATGGACAGTGGTGCATGTGACAGAAGAAGTGGTTGCAGAAGTGACAGGGTTACCCCAGATGGGAGAAAAGTGGTTTGTGCCCCAAAAACCCCAACCTGATGTTGTGCGACATTTCCTTCAGGCAGGTGAACAACTGATCATGACTGGCACATGATATGAGAGGAAGTCATTACCACAACCCTTGTCAGATGCTACATTCCTTGTCCATATATTTTTCACGTGTGAAGGAAGGCATGTCGTTATTTGTTATGAGCACCTCTGCTTGTCAGACAACCTCCATCGTGGCAGGTTGCTTAACATGCCTTTCTTTATTGCAAAAACACTGGACCAAATGGCCCGAGGTGTGCAGAAATAAAAGCAGTCGCTCGAAATCCTGTCCCACCAATGCCTTGTTAAACTTTTGGTGGTAGTTGCGCTGCAAAGGGAAGGGAGAACTTGGGATGAACTAGTTGGAAGGCCATTGCATGTTGAAGTTGCCACCCGCCGGAGGACTCCCTGGCAGCTGCAACTCTGCCCCATGACCTCCCAGCTGCAACTTCGCCCCATGACCTCCCAGCTGCAACTCTGTCCCATGACCCCCCAGCTGCAACTCTGCCCCATGACCTCACAACTGCAACTCTGCCCCATGACCTCCCAGCTGCAACTCCGCCCCATGACCCCCCAGCTGCAACTTTTCCCCATGACCTCGCACCTGTAACTCTGTCCCATGACCTCCCACATGCAGAAATTCCCACAGAACCTTTCCATATGCCAACCGAGCTGCCCAATGTTCAAACTACGAGGATTTCTACTGCTAAATATAAACAGAAAGGAGATGGCAAAGATGATGATGATGAAGTAGAAATATTGGGGAGTAAATCTGCGACCAGAAGATTGAGAGGATACAGGAAATGCCCAGAAGTAGTGCCAAAATCCAAGCAAAACATGAGAAAGAGAGGTCATCATGCTCCATTTCCTGAAACCCTCCCCATTGTTACAGAATAACTCCCAGAAGAGACAGTAGTAGAACAAGAGCAAGAGCAAGAGCAAGAGTATCCACAGGATGTATTGATTTAAGGAGTCATGGACCAAGGATGCATGCAACAAGGATTCATGGAACAAGGATTAGGGCACCTTGCTGACACACAAGAACAAGTTGATAAGCTTCCCTCTCTTGATTCTGACTATGATTACATATAGGGAGTAGCCGAATGGTACAGACCATAAGACCTTGCCTCAATTCAAATTTTGTATGGAGATTATGAGGAGTATCAGCAAACTGCACCACCGAAATTGTATATGGAAAATGAGCAGGGCCAACCAATTGCACCACTGGAATTGTATTGGGAAAATAAGCAGGGCCAACCAACTGCACAACCAGAATTGTATGGGGATTATCTGGAGGGCCAACCAACTGAACCACCAGAATTAACAAAGAAGCACATTATAAAATTAAGCTCCTATAAAAATATTCCTTTGTATATTTCATTGTTAAGGAAGAATATGATTCTCCAAATGAAAAACAAACAACTACAGATCAAATTTTAAACCCTAACAGATGAGATCAGACAAAAAAAGAAACTTTTGATAGATTATATTTCTTGGCCCAAGTTGCAGAGTCTGTTGAGCCCCAAAGATGTCCTTTTCTTTCACCAAATTTCACTTCATTTCCTTTGTCCTTTATCAGTTATAGGCTTAAAAGATCAATAGGATTGATTAAAGTCACTTTAAGAATGCATACAATGACGACTTGCTATACTTTCGTGGTTTTTTTGTTGTAGTAATTTTTTACTAGACTTAGCTACAAAATGTAGCCATTCTGTAGCTAGTCGCCTATTCCGCAGCTATCTTCATGTTCACACAGGTTACAGGTGTCACTTAAAGGAAAAACGCATATGGTTGACTTCCAGAACTCACCTACATCATTCCTTGCCCTCTACGAAGTCTGAGCAAAAATCTGCAAGTGGTTATGCACGTGGAGGAAACCAAAACTAAGAAGTAGATTCCTACCAGGACAAGGACTCTACAGATGTCTTCAGCAAAGTACGAGGCCTCCACAAGAGTTCTAATTTTATTTTAATTGAAAAAAGACACTTATCTCTATTTCTTCTCCAGGGCAGTTATGTATTTCTCTTATAAGTATAACTCGGGAAACCGAGAGACAATTAGTTAGTTGATGTTTTATTGTTAAGTTGTCCAAGACCGTAATACTCTGTTTTTGAAGCGTTTTCCTTTAATGAAAGAAGAACAACTTTAATACATGATCTGAAGCAATATTGAGGAGATTCATGTGCTAATCTGGTGGTAGAGGGCCCCTACTACCCGAGAGGCTTTGTGCATATTGTTTAGATAAGTAACTTTAGCTCTGTTTCGTTCCTAATTTAGGCAGTTTTCTGAACTTTATGTTTTATGATAACTTACATCGAATGTTACAGCCAGTCTTGTTCTTATGAATTGTTCCAAAATAACACTAACACTGAATGAGATAGAGCTGTAGTATTTCAGAGATTAATTGCATTTTAGTTCAGCTGTAGTATTTCGGAGGTTAATTGCATATTAGTTCGGTTCTGTTTAATGTATTTTAAGTTTTATTAGCTAGTTATATTCTAGTTCTGTTAAATTAGACTTAAAGGCCTTCATTATTTACAAACTTCTCTTGTTCTTAATCTCTTCTAATACATCATTATCATAGGAACAAGAATTGGTAATGTCATTTTGATGTCTTGACTGTTCTGCAATTTCTCATAATTTTACAAACTGCCTTTTTCCAAAACTATTCCAAAAGATTTCTAACCCTTGAATGAGGCTTAACAGTGACATTTTGAGTTGCAGAATGGATTAATTTTAGTGTCATAAGTTAATTTAGAGTAGGGTTCCTTACTATGTTGCAGATAATCTTTTCCAAATGCGTTCCAACAAATTTCTAACCATGGATGAGATTTTCTCTGTGATATTGTAAGTTGTTGTTTACTCAGAAGAACCTCATTGCATTAAACTTATCCTTTTCTCAAGTTGTTCCAACATACCTCTAATGAAATGAATTGGACTGAGTTCATGTTATGAGTTATTTTTCTTGTCATGTTTTGCAATTTGTGAATTAGCATTTTCTGTTCTTAGGTGCCATACATAGTTTAGAATAGATTTTGCTCTGTTTTAGTGTGACCACTAGCTTCTCTTTGCCAACAAATTAGTTATTTTCCTCTTAGCATAAAAACACAAAACCAAAAACACTAGAAAAACACTAAACACAATGAAGTAGGAAGCAGATACCTAGGCACATATAGTGCACTTCACTTCAACAGTTTACTAACCCTGGTTGACAATTTATGACATCAATTTAGAAACACTAAGTTGACTAGACAGAGTCCATACCCATTGATTTCATAGGTATCCCTTCTCCAGGGGTCCAACAAGATATACCCCTTGGAAAAAAACATAATAATGACATTGTTGTGCAAACAAAGGACCATACCAAAATCACAGTTGTCCATACATAGGAATAGGAATTATATATCTAACTAACAAAAGAAATGGGTGTACAAATAGAGGAACAACAACCAGATATGAAACTAATAGAGGATGAGGAACCAGAGATCAAACTGACCAAAGACATTCGTGTGCAAACAGGTGATGAGGAACGAAAGGATAAATTACAACTATGTAAATTCCCATATCAGGGACACCTAATACCTTACAATGTGCACAAAAACTCACTTCGTGACCTTTGCAAGATATGCGAAGAATATAAAAACAAATTTTTACGAAGACATAAAAAATAGTGGATGAGCTGGAAAGGAGGGTGAGCAAGTTGGAGAAGGATAAGCAAGAACTCGAAAAAATAATGGATGGTGTGCTTAGTTACAAGACTCCTCCAACTACTTACAACGTGTACTTGACAGAAAAATTCTTGATATGTAAAAAGAATGCTATCATCGAAAATATCCCTCTCCAGGTTTAAAGAAGTGATTGTTTCAAGGAGGCATATATGAAAATTTGTGATCCGGATAGAGACTTGCTCTGTGAACTGTACCATCATAATTTTTTGGTACCTCATAATACAAAATGAAATCCCAACCATGTTACGGGGGATTTTCAATTGACATCATTTGTATCGTATTTGAGAAATCAAGCCAGTTGGTTGGATGATCTTAAAATTTCTTTGCATAATTCTGAGAACCTTTTGTGGGTTAGAGGAGAACATGCCAAACCTATGGAGGTGATAGAAGAACATCAAAATTCTGTCAATTTTCCAGAAGTAGCAGAGGTTATCGCCAAGAACAGGGAGATGACCATTGCATATTATGCATGCCAGATTCAATCATTGGAAACTGTTGCACAGGCAGGATGTAAAGCAAGGTGGGATACCCCGAGAAAACAATCCTGAAATAAATATCCATTTAACTACCGAAACTTAAAGACAATCTTAACAAGGGTTGATCAGTATATTATTTCCATGGGACATTGTGGGAATAACTGGATAGGTCTTAGATTTCACTATCCAATGATCTGGCTTCCAACAAGGATATATACAAAGAAATATACATTGGAAAAAAAAGAGTTTGATTGTTGGAATGTAATTATGGAAGCTGGAGGGTATATTTGTCTTGATGAAGTAGCACAAAGTGATTATTGTATCAACAATATTCAAGAAATTCCACCTTCATCCATAGATTCAGATTGACAGACTAGCCCACCGTTGCTGACACACTGGCTCACCGTTGTTGACACACTGGCTCACCGTTGCAGAAACTCATAGACATCAAACGCATTATATTTGATGTTGTAATATATATTACTCTCCAATAATATTTCACCAAACGCATTGAGAAGTTATAAAAAAACTGGTAAAATTGTGTTTGACATGTTTAGTTACAATTTCATTGCAATTCCTCTAATAATCTTGTTACATTTCCATTGTTTTTATTAAAATTTATATATCAGATTATTGTTTAGACACCAATATATGCAAGTACGAAAAATGATGAAAAGAGAAACCCACTATAAGCAGGTTCACCTTTCATTTTTCAAAATGATCCTGCAAACTCAAAACTGTATCAAATTGCAGATTCATAAACCCGATACTTCGATCTTGTGACCTGTGGGTTATGGTCCCACTCTGCTTCCACTGTGCCACTTTGATGACACATACAATCTACATGTGTATTTCAAATCATCTCTTTGAAAACTTCTCAAGAATATAAATACTCCACTTAATCAATGGTTTTAATACCCTTCGGTTCCCTTACATCTTTGATGCATTCAACGGTGTTGATGATCAATATCAGAACCTTTTAAAACAATGCCTTGGCTCCTCTCGGCAATGAAATATCATAATACAATGAATCAATCTTTCAACCCCTTTGAAACAAATACTAAACCTTGAGCTTATGGCTTTAAACCCATGGAGTGATTATTTAAACCTCCGTCATAAAACACTATAATCAATGTTTATATCCGTCGGCCCCACATATTCAAATCTCAAATGTTCATCAATCATTTGCAAATAGAAAGAACGCTGACCATACTTCACCTTTAACTCTCATGCAGCTTTAATTGTGATTGCCCTTGGATCCCTTGCCTCAATGATCGAACGCAAATCGCATTTTTTTTTCCACCGAGCTTTAACACGCAAATATTTTGCGAAATAGGTAGTTTTATAAATATGACATGTTTAAAAAATATTGGATCGCATTCCAATTTCTAAAACCACTCCTCAAGCCAAATGCCACGCAAGACCGGTGGTATTTCTCACAAAACCACTTACATCAAATGAACTTGGAATACGTTCAATTCAGAATTCCGCTCCTTTCAAACTTGTCTTCCTCCGTCTTATCGATGCAAATCGACCTCAACCCGACTCAATTCAACCAAACAGAGTTCGATTGTCAATTTAAATACGCTCAATTTCAAATTTAAAGCTCTGACTGTATTGAATCGGACTTCAACCGATCTCATATCAAAACAGAGTTCAATTGTTAGTTTAGAGCTCAGATTCAAATTGCATTGAAGTCAGAATCAAAACTGCACCTCACCAATATCGATTCAAGCATCAGCGTTTCGAAGTAAGACTTAAATATGCTCAATAAACTTTGCCTGCGTCTTTCATAAAAAATCAAAACCACATCGATTTCCTGTATGTTGTCTTTAACACAAAATCGATATCGATTTATACCAATTGAATCCCATCTTCTCAGCGTGCAATTTAACAGCATGGATCAAATAATAAATCGATCCTCATCGTTGGGAAACAGAGTTAAGCACAGAATCGATTAACACTGCCCAATATAAAGAAAACAGATATTTTCATTCCCTTTTTGAATCAATTTCACAGGCTTGAATAATTTTTAATTCCGCCATGCTCCAACTCATTCTATGACACTCTAGACAGGATCGCCATCGACCCTTATAGTGGTCGATGGGCGATAAATTAACACGACAAATTACTTGTAAATCTAACTCATAAACAAAAGCATCTTTGAACACACAGAATTCCATATAACAGCACATTCTATTATGTACAAACGCAGGATTACATCTAAGGCATTTCAGCCTTAGTAACAAATTCAAATATGACTACATTGCATCCACTCACTCCTCCTCACACATTACAAACTTGTCGTTTATATAGAAATTACAAAATATCATGAATCGGTTGAGATGCACAAATCTCTCCTGAGCTTTCTCAAACGAAACCTTAATCTTCTATTGCGCACACCTAGAAAATCATCTCACTCAATCAGTTACAGAAATTCAGTATCGGTTTTAACAAATTTTGCCCCAATTTTGTGTGACCGTTTGCATACCCATCTCTTCAGCTTCAGATTTGAATTTGAATTCAAATCAGCTCAGATGTCCCTGCATCAGACTCCCAAGGAACAAAAATTTATGACCTCCTGGTCATATGTCTTCTCTAACTGTCAGCAATTCTACCCACGTCATCTGTGGAACTGTTCCTTGTGATCTTCCTCTAAGAACATGCTTGAACAATTCTACCCACATCCTCTGTGGAATTGTCCTCTGTGAGCTGCAACAAAACCTCTGCAATAGCAAGTCCTCCCTGCTACCAGATACCTCACCAAGCTTCTCTCCTGAGCTCAGTCTTTCGGCATCTCTTTGGTTCGCTCCTATGGAACCATTGAGCACTCCTGCTCTAGGTTGCTGCAATATTCTCACCTTCCTCTGCTGCTACCTTCACAAAACATAAAAATCACAAGCTTAACAAAATTTCACAAAAGTGTACCTCTTCTTCCTCTGTACGCAAACTCCTTCTCCACAGAAAATCATTTTCCCGCTCTGATACCACTTGATGAAAAGCGAAACCCACTATAAGCAGGTTCACCTTTCATTTTTCAAAATGAACCTGTAAACTCAAAACTATATCAAAGTGAAAATTCATAAACCCGATACTTCGATCTTGTGACCTGTGGGTTATGGTCCCACTCTGCTTCCACTGCGCCACTTTGATGACACATACAATCTACATGTGTATTGCAAATCATCTCTTTGAAAACTTCTCGGGAATATAAATACTCCACTTAATCAATGGTTTTAATACCCTTCGGTTCCCTTATATCTTTGATGCATTCAACAGTGTTGATGATCAATATTAGAACCTTTTAAAACAGTGCCTTGGCTCCTCTCAGAAATGAAATATCATAATACAATGAATCAATCTTTCAACCCCTTTGAAACAAATACTAAACCTTGAGCTTATGGCTTTAAACCCATGGAGTTATTATTTAAACCTCCGTCATAAAACACTATAATCAATGTTTATATCCCTAGGCCCCACATATTCAAATCTCAAATGTTCATCAATCATTTGCAAATAGAAAGAACGCTGACCATACTTCACCTTTAACTCTTGTGTAGCTTTAATTGCGATTGCCCTTGGATCCCTTGCCTCAATGATCGAACGCAAATCGCATTTTTTTTTCCACCGAGCTTTAACATGCAAATATTTTGCGAAATAGGCAGTTTTATAAACATGACGTGTTTAAAAACTATTGGATCGCATTCCAATTTCTAAAACCGCTCCTCAAGCTAAATTCCACGCGAGACCAGTGGTATTTCTCACAAAACCACTTACATCAAATGAACTTGGAATACGTTCAATTCAGGATTCCGCTCCTTTCAAACTTGTCTTCCTCCGTCTTTTCAATGCGAATCGACCTCAACCCGATTCAATTCAACCAAACAGAGTTCGATTGTCAATTTAAATACGCTCAATTGCAAATTTAAAGCTCTAACTGTATTGAATCGGACTCCAACCGATCTCGTATCAAAACAGAGTTCAATTGTCAGTTTAGAGCTCGGATTCAAATTGCATTGAAGTCGGAATCAAAACTGCACCTCACTAGTATCGATTCAAGCATCAGCATTTCGATGTAAGACTTAGATATGCTCAATAAACTTTGCCTGCGTCTTTCATAAAAAATCAAAACCACATCGATTTCCTGTATGTTGTCTTTAACACAGAATCGATATCGATTTATACCAATTGAATCTCATCTTCTCAGCGTGCAATTTAACAGCATGGATCAGATAATAAATCGATCCTCATCGTTGGGAAATAGAGCTAAGCACATAATCGATTAACACTGCCCAATCTAAAGAAAACAAAAATTTTCATTCCCTTTTTGAATCGATTTCACAGGCTTGAATAATTTTTAATTCCGCCACGCTCCAACTCATTCTATGACACTCTAGACAGGATCGCCATCGACCCTTATAGTGGTCGATGGGCGATAAATTAACATGAAAAATTACTTGTAAATCTAACTCATAAAGAAAAGCATCTTTGAACACACAGAATTCCATATAACAGCACATTCTATTATGTACAAACGCAGGATTACATCTAAGGCATTTCAGCCTTAGTAACAAATTCACATATGACTACATTGCATCCACTCACTCCTCCTCACACATTATGAACTCGTCGTTTATATAGAAATTACAAAAGATCATGAATCGGTTTAGATGCACAAATCTCTTCTGAGCTTTCTCAAACGAACCCTTAATCTTCTACTGCGCACACCTGGCAGATCATCTCACTCAATCAGTTACAGAAATTCAGTATCGGTTTTAACAAATTTTGCCCCAATTTTGTGTGACCGTTCGCATACTTGTCTCTTCAGCTTTAGATTCGAATTTGAATTCAAATCGGCTCAGATGCCCCTGCATCAAAAAACCACTTGAAAGCTATCTTCCATGACTTACAAAACAACCAATGTATTGAAAGACTGCGTGTAAATGCATGGAGTTATTTAATCACCTTAAATGAAAATTCCATCAAATTAGACAAATATCCAAACATATCCTCACCACCTATCAAACATACATGGACATAGTCAACAAAACAATAATACATCAAGTACAACTAATACACGAATAAATATTAAAATCAAATTGAAAACAAAATCGTGCACAAGAAACCTGGAAAAGCACTCATTGTTGGAGCAAGGGCGACCTTGCTTGTTGAGTTATTAAATCTGAAATGGTTCATCTTCATCTCCCAGGATATTCAAGTCAATTTCCAATCTTTCATTTTATTGCCTTCTTTTTCTTCTCTTTTTGGGGCTTAGGAAACCCTTCTTCCTCTTCAAAGATAACTCAAAAGCACCCAATCCACACATGAATTCATAATCCATAATATGAAGATTGTTGGTGTCATCCAACAATTTTTAAACAAAGCAATCAATTGTTCATTCTTGGTCAAAGTAGCAGGAGGACTGTTTCAATCCAGGTCTAAGTAACCAAATAACTCCTCCTTGACCATCTCAATTTGTTCAACAATTACATAAACATTGTGGCTATCCATGGCAGATGTGTTTGCATCTTCAGGAAGATCAGATATTGCCTCTATATTTATCTTAGGAGGGTAATTGTATGAATCAGTTGTGCTTTGATGATTTTGTAATTGGTTTGAAGCCATTGAACCAGAAGACAACCAACCCACCTTTATGGCATGCTTACATATGTTGCCATGAATAGACCATGGGCAATCACAAGTTATGAAATTTGTACGATGACAAGTGACAAGATATTTCTTATTAACTTTAGATTGACACCTCACCCAAAAAGTATGAGAAATTTTCTCATGAGGGCTGCAATCACTATCTGGATTTATTTTTGTTTTTTCCATTGATGATTCCAACTATTTATCTTTCTTGTAATTATTCAAAAATCCTTCCTTTTTTAGAATTTCCTTAAACCGATAATAGGGTTCAACATTTGTTAGAAGAACATATATCAACCAATCCATCCTACGAGAACATTTATTTCTTCTATCAGATAGAAATTTTGTCTTTAGGTAACAATGATATGACTCCACAACATTGTTTGTCTCCTGATTTGCATGGGGAAAATTGGGAAATCTTTGACCCACATCCCTAAGTGCATAAAATTTGGATTAATGACAATATTTCATCCATATGAAAACCAAAAAGAGAAATGTAACTTAGACTTTTTCAACTTACAACCCTTTTCACTAGCAACCCAATTCTTGTGGAAATAGTCTAGGAACTTCTCCTCATTAGCAAATTTTTTGAAGAAAGCATTAATTGCATTGCTCACTTCAACACTGGAATAATAATTCATAATTAAACCCAAATCACTAAACATTTATTTTTCTATTTATGGATTATTGGCCAATCGATTCACATTTTTTATCCATGCTCGACGTATGTGCCAAACAAACAAGATAACGTTGCACCTTGTGATTCTCCAGCCACATTCAATTCATTTCAAGCATGTTATTTTTGTAATAAATACAAGTTGTACTGAAAAATAAGAATATTGAAGTTACCTTAAAGCACCAATTTCAACCAATGCATCATCAACCATGAAAGCATTAACTTTCCAACTATGATCAACTTGGTGACACCTATGCATGAGCTTCTCCAATCATAGTGAAATGTCCTGTGATGTATTATGTGATGCCATGCAACTGACACCCCACTTTGTTGCTCATCAAACACGAGTGTGTACAATTGATACTATCACATTCAAAATACATATGAAGTCAACTTCAGATCATCAATCATTATTAATCAAATTATTGTACTAGATCAATCATTCTTAATACACTCACCCCATACTTATTCATGTTGAATGTCAAATCCATCGCTATTATGCTATTATTCGATAGCTTCACCATGGTCTCCAACATCCACTTCGTTTGAATTCCAACTATAAAAGGGGCATCTCCACCATTGGGCTTTTGATAAAATAAAAAATCATTTGGGTGTTTCCTATACCAAAGGTTCACACTCATTTTGTCCTTCTTATGCAACTGATAATTTCCTCTCATTAGACGATTATATATGTTAACAAAATATTTCCTATATCAGAAATTTTCGGTAAAAATCACATATAAGAAATTTGTGTCGACGCGTTTCGAACCAACCAGTGTGGTTCATCATCAGGACAAGATGAGAAATCTGATGAAGAAACCTATTTAAATAGAAAGGGACAGCTCCATCTAACCGTTGGAAAAACGACTAGTTTGACTTGAATAAAAGATTTTTTCAAATTTTATTAAAATTTATTTATAGTTCTCAAATATTCTATTTGAAAATAATTTAATATTAATAATTGATAAAATTTAAAAATAATTTAAAATTATTTTTATTTAATTATATATGAATATAAAATTTATTTTAAATTATTTTTAAATTTTATCAATTATTAATATTAAATTATTTTCAAATAGAATATTTGAGAACTATAAATAAATTTTAATAAAATTTGAAAAAATCTTTTATTCAAGTCAAACTAGCCGTTTTTCCAATGGTTAGATGGAGCTGTCCCTTTCTATTTAAATAGGTTTCTTCATCAAATTTCTCATCTTGTCCTGATGATGAACCACACTGGTTGGTTCAAAACATGTCGACACAAATTTCTTATATGTGATTTTTACCAAAAATTTCTGATATTTATTTTATGGATCACGGAAGCCAAATTCCTAAAATATTTCCTACACAAAAATAAACCCCTACCTCGAGTTGCAACATCGACATCAATATATTTTTTAACATGCATTTTGCAAACAGAGCCAACAGGCACATCCAAGAAGAAACAACTCTCTACATAGGAAACCATGTCCCTTGATAACTTTGGTTGTTGCAGCACTCTAGCATGACCCGAGGTGTCCTGTTGGACATGACAAGGCCATCCTTGGCTATCTACATGCTCATACCTGTTATATGTTATTATTGCAATATCGAGGATTTGAACCATACTCTTTACAATGAAATGGCATTGGCATCCCCTCTTTTTCACAAATGAGTATCTTCGCTTAATTTCAACTTGTCCCATTATGTCATCGGGGCCATATTAACAAGCATAGCTACATAAAAAGTTTGAAAACTCAATACATATGGTTCCATGAAAACTGATGGAGCACTATTAATACCAACATATATATGTAGTATCTCTAAAAAAACTTACACTTCATATAGCAAGGAAACAGTAGGCCTTGAGCCTGGGCATTTGTTTTGTACCCGGGTGAAAGAACATGGAGCATCTGGGTTCATTTCCTCTCCTCTAATAAAGTCTCCAATTCTAGTTGAAGGGATTTTTGCAATCCAATCAAAGGAATCCATTTGTTTTCCTTGTACAAGAGACCAATCTAAATCCAACCTAGAGAAGATGAGATTTTCTATAGGGTTTTGCACCGAAAGGGAAATTTTTAACTCCCATATCACTTGTGTTACCATTTTTCTGACCTAATTTCGTTGCTGCAACATTTAACGAGCGATTTGTCGCAACGGTTGACCAGCGAGTTGGCACAATGGTTGTCTAGATGGTTGACCTGTGCTCACTTATAAAATGTTCTGAATAAATTGGGTTGTGGTAAACAAATTATTTGGCGATTCTCACTTTAAAAAAACAGACATTTAGTTTAAAAAACAAACATTCACTAAAAAAACATATTGGTTTTCCGTCGACTGAGTAAATTCTTCAGTAGTGGTCCAGCGAGAGATTTCATTACATCAAGTGAGTAACAGGGGAGGACAATGTTTCTTTATTCAGGAATTCCCACTTAAAACAAATAGTGACATTCTCACTTAAAAAAACAAACCCGGTCTCTGTCGAGTGAGTAACTCCTTCAATTTATTTTCGAGCGATAGCTTTCAATCTGACTAGTGTGTAGCACGGGATGACATGAGTATTCGATTATAGGGGCTTTGCAGGGGAGGCTCGATTGAATGCAACATAGTTCATGGCACCTTGGCTGGCGTCTTCTCGTTGACTAGTTTGCAGGTCCTTTTTCATCCGGCTCGATGAACGTGATAAAATATTTGCATTCATGGTTACCTCTGTGTGTAAGTGAGGGGAAACGGAAATAGCCACTGAATCCTAAAGGACAGCCTTCAATTGTTAACGTCGTGGGATAGAGACGAGGAGGGGGCCATGGGACCCGCATTCGCTAGAAGGGACTCATTGGTCACCGGGGGCTCAAAACCCAAAAGGCATTTCGTCGAATGATTAGCTTACTCCTTTTACATCCAAATTTTAATGATGCGTACAACATATATCCAAATTTTAATGATTTGTATAAGATATTTCAAGTCTAAGTTTTAATGATCTGTAAAGTGTATTTCTTCCATGATGCCAGTAACACGTAGCTTCTCCTATGGTCATATTTTATTAATTTAATGTATCTAATCTAAACACGGAATGCCCATTCGATTATGCGAGACATCTACTAAAACCTTGGTCGTTGGATTCAGGTACACATGAATAATCATTAAAATGATTGCCTTTGGTTATCATAGGTTGTTGGATTCAGATGTACCTGGAAAGTTGGCATATCATTAAGAGCGTTTGTATATCATTGGCCGGTGTGCAACATGGATTATGATGTGGACAAACACTTTTTGGATTTTTTTAGAAGGTAAAGTGTAGTTTGAATTATAATGTTGCCTAAAGTTTTTTTAAATTTTTCTAAAACGGTAGAATTTGGTTGTTATTTTTTTCGCTAGATTTTGATGAATTTAAAATTTTCTCTTAGACTCTTATTTTTGTTTATATAAACTTTTAACAAAATATGATTAATATGGTAACTTAAAAAAAAAAATACAACAATCAAATCAATATTTATTTAATATTTTTTAAAGGTTAATTTATTAATTTGCTAATGAAATAGAATATATTTTATAAAGTAAAGCTCTTTAAATAAAATATGTAAAGTAAGTGGAGTTAAAAAGAAAACTAAGCATATCTAACATTATAAAACAAAAATATTAAAAATCAAATTATTTTTTAAATATCATAATTTTTACTATTATTACACTTATATATATACTCTTAATAAAAAGTTTATATACAAAACCTTTTTTTTTTTAAAAGCTATCAAACATGTTACAATTATTACCCAAACATGTATGTAAAATCTATTTCTAACCCAAACTAATAAACATTAACAAACACATGTTATAACTATTATATTTATCTAGATATAAAAATACGCAGGTATGTCAAACTTATTTCTATCACAAATTATTAAGCATTAAAAAACACAGGTTTACAATAGTAGTAATTAATATTTAATCTTATTTTATTAAATATTATTATTATTATTACCAAAACATTTTAAAGGTATAGAGTGAATCAAATTATTGAATTAAATCCAAGAAAATATGTTTTTCAATACATGGGCAAGAAGTTTCAACTTCCTTGAACACTAAGGTTACAAATATTTTTCCATTGTAGCTAACATTTTGAGTAGTTTTATGAACTTTAAAGATAAAGGAATATGAATTGTTGATTAAGTCTTTATGTCTTCATTGTTTATTGCTTTAATTTAGCTAAACTAAGCGTTCACTTGAGCACATCTTTATTAAAATATTTCATTTACTAACATCTTTATTTCATTTACTTTAATTTAGCTATATTTAAACTAAGCTACAAGTAATAGCTATTATGCAGCACTTGTTAATTTACATTTCTTGTTAATATTATTAATTTACCTTTATTGTTAATATTATTTTAGGTTAATATGTTAATATTGTTAAAGCACATGCAGTAGGCCATGAAATGTTAGAATTTTTTAGTTGTCTATAAAAGTAAAACAATGATATTAAGGAGACCGACATAAGTGCATGCCACCATTGTCATCATCACCAATCGTTGATGTCAACGGCATCTTTCAATTCCATATGATAATTTCAAAATGGGTAATTTAGGTCAAATAGGTGGCCTCCTCAATAATTCACCTTTTATCATTTGAATCATCAAGCAAGTCATTTGGACACTCCCACAGGGAGAAAATTTGATTTTCCCAAGGTCACTCTAGAAGTGCCGAAAACCTCTTATAGCAACTGTATTTTTGACATTTATCCAAAACTATGACACCTTTGTAAAAACTTAAGGAGGTTTTCTTCCTTGGAATATGATGGACAAAACCCTCTCTCACTTTTGTCAAATTCATCTATGTTGGGTCAGAAACATAGTTTGAAGAAAAATTGGCCCTGTGTGTGGAAAATGATTTGTCCCTTGGAAAAACTTCTTGAAAAATGATGGAGACATGATGTTTATTAGTTGGAATGGCCTCATATTTGCTGAAATGACCTCCCTTATGCCTCATATGCTCAAATGTCTTTGATTCCATAAAAATCCCTAGCTTGGTGGGAGAGGAAATTAGGGTTTGGTGTAGGCAAAACAAGGGATTTGGGAAATTTACAGGAATGAAGGGGTTAGGGGATGTCTAAATTCTTGGAGAAATTTAGGGGGATAGGGATAGATGTTAGAGAGTGAAGGGAAGTGGAATTTCTAGAAATGAGTGAGGGAAAGGGGTCCAAAAGGGAAAAACACAACCCTAACCTCAAAAAGTGTCGAATTGTAGCAATAGGCTAGGGTTTGTGGAAAAATGATGATTTTGAGGGATAGGAGTGATGGGAAGTGTTTAGGAAGGTATTTTAAGGATAGGGGAAGGTGTAAGAGCATCAGGATACAAGTATTGTTTGATGATTTAACCATGGAAGGCATGGAACCAAGAAAAATCCCCTCAAAACCCTAGGAGAGGGAAATAAGCTTTCCAAGCACAACTGAGAGACAAATATGGTAAACACAAAACCACTTACTTGGAAATGATAGTTTGGAACCTAAAATTGTTGAATACCTTTGACTATTACTACTCCTTCAAAAGATGAATTTGATAGTGACATGACCAATTTTCATGATTTTAACTGTATGACCTAATGATGGCACAACATGGAAGAATGAGCTGAATGATGACCATGATGACTACAGGACTCTTTCAACAATGAATGACCTGACCATGATGATGTCCATTTACCATGGGGTTGAAAGGAGTAGTAAGTATCTCAATACCCTAATCAGTGACCACATTTTTGCATGACCCAGTGGAATGATAAAAAAATTATGAGTGGGACTCTAAAATGATATTAAAATAGGATTTTGATCACTGATGGCAGGATGCAAATACTGACACTAACATTGGCCTTATTGGGGATGATAGCTCTAAAAGAGGTGTCAAGAACCACATAACTTTAGATTTTTCAGATCAGTGCCTTATCCACTGGGCCAATACAGTAAAAAACTCAAACTAAAAAATATGACTAAAAATTGATAACTCGGAAGAAATACACTGGCTCGAGACAAACTCAAATAATAGAAAATTGACTCAATATTGACTGGAAAAAAAAAAAACACCCTTACTAAACTTATTAATGGCGGCATATCACTAAGACTTGATGCCTTCAAATCCTGATGACAACCACTTGTATGTTGAAAGCATATATACAATCAGGCGATATCAAAATTCCAGTGTAACCAATCAAGAAAATGCCTCCTTGATTGATTCTCCCAATCATATTCTCTGAACAACAATAAATATTTACAATTTGGAATCCAAAAACATAGCTAATAATGATCTCCATCATCATTGAATACTGCAATAATTACCTTCACTGCTGACTGTAATAAACTTTCCATTGGATCTTGAAAAACATGAAAATTTACCTCTCGCTGATCTAGAAGAAACAAGGTACCTTTTTCTCTTGAATCTAATCTCTCTTCATACTGTACCTTAGCGAGAATGTGTTCCTGGTCTTCAAAAAATTCTGAACAAGTAGGTGAGAAAATTTCTTCCTGAAATAAAAATTCTAAACATGAAACATGAGAAGAAAAACATTAGGGGAATTTTGAGGTCTAAAATGGGCCTCCTAAGAAAAATGTACAACCAAATAAACTTTATAAGAACCAATAAGATTCAAGATGTTGATGTCAACCATGGGGGATGATTCACCACGTTTGGAGTAAAAAGGTAAAAAGATTAAAAAATAATAAAATAATAAAATAAATTTTCCAACTCGTATTTTTAACATATCCCCCTAATGTTTTACTCAAATTCCAAGCGGGAGTACTCATTGGATGAAAAATTCAATTCCTCATCCAAGGAGTACCCATGTTTCATACTTTCGATAGACCCTACTATATGAAAAATGAGAAATACATGAAAAAACGTGATTGCAATCACGTTTTTCATGTATTTCTTATTTTTTTTCTATTAAGGTCCATCAAAAGCATGCAACATGGGTACTCCTTGTATGAGGAATCAAATTATGCATCCAACGAGTTTTTTCACTCGAAATTTGAGTAAACCCATAAGAAGATAAGTTGAAAATACGAGTTGAAAAAATAGTTCTTTCTTTTTTCCCTCTAAAATTTGATGATGTAATCTAATATTAATTTATTATTTCCACCATTATTTTATAATTTCCTTAGGAGGCCCATTTTAGACCTCAAAATTCCCCTAATTTCTGAATGGCAGTCCTTAATGCCCTGGTTCTCTGCAATCTGAATACATTGTTGATCATCTTCATATTACATGGCAACCAGATCGTCATGTTTCTTATCACACTCATCGGTCATAAGAGGGAAAACTTCAGATTGTTCGTGAAACTCAAAAATGACATTTCTATCATTTACTACAGAATCATCCAAAGAAGATTTTTCACTTAATTGAACAAAGATCTCATCTTGTTTTTCATAAAGGGACTGGATTACCTCTTTCCTAAGACTTTGTTCTAATGAGATGAGAACACTTGGGTCAATAATTTATTTTTTCTTCATTTGAGGTGATCTCAACAATAGATCTCTCCTTCATGGGATCCAGAACAACATACTCTTAATCATCACAATTTGAATCTAGATCTGGATCAACCAGCTTGACTCTACCACAATCTAAAATTGGAACTTGATTTTCCTACATACCATATTCTGCAGCAAGCAGATCTGAAATAAGACCTTGTCTTCCATCATTTTCAACTGTACAAAGACCTTCAGCCTGCGGGAAACTTTCTTGAGCATCTTGATAAGTATCCTCTAAGTTTTCTTTATGTTGCTGAAATAGATTTTCATACAGGGCTTCCATGATCTCATCGTTCATGAATTCATCATCTCCATAAACTTTTTCAATATTTTCAATAAAACTATCAACATGTTTACAGCAGTTATGAACTAATATTAAGGATGGACAAGATTCTTTATACCTTTCAAAGAACATGGTATGAAAATCTTTAAGCAATAAATACAAGCAGGCAACAAACTTTCATACCAAGATCGGGCTTCACCTTCCAAAGTGGCCATGAATATATTCATCAAGTAGTCTTCAGGAAAATCAATCTTTAATCTATGCACATGCATGTGAAATCTCACTAGATGAAGAGCAGTATCATTACCTTTCACATTTTTGAACTTCAGAAGATATGCCATCCAATCAACCCAAGGTATGTTATTCAGAAAACCTGGTATGTGATCTCGGATCATGGGAGCAAACCTTCGAGCAATTGAATCCATTTTGACAACAATGAATTCACGAAGAATTTCTTTAGACTGTCGGTTCTTGAAAATTGGAGTCACCATGAGAATTCTGAACCTTAGGATTTTTTCGACATTGGAGTCGCCAGGTGAATGATGCACAAGTTTCTTATGCCCGATTGTTGTTCACCATCAATAATCAAATCTGATCTTTGTCGTTCTTTCCTAGGGAATATTTTTGTTTTCGCCTCCTCGGAAACAACGCCAAGATTTTATCATTTGAATCATCAAGCAAGTCATTTGGACACTCCAGCAGGGAGAAAAATTCATTTTCCCAAGGTCACTCCAGAAGTGCAAAAAACCTCTTGTAGCAACTGTATTTTTTGCATTTCTCCAAAACCATGACACCTGTGTAAAAAATTAAGGAGGTTTTTCTTCCTTGGCATATGATGGAAAAAAACCTCTCTCACATTTGTCAAATTCATCTTTTTTTTATCAGAAACACAGTTTGAAGAAAAATTGGCCCTGTGTGTTGCAAATGATTTGTCCCTTGGAATGACTTCTTGAAAAATGATGGATACGTGATGTTTATTAGTTGGAATGGACTCATACTCGTTGAAATGAGATCCCTTATGCCTCCTCTGCTCAGATGTCTCTGATTCCATATAAAACCGTAGCTTAGTGGGAGAGGAAATTAGGGTTTGGTGTTGGAAAAACAGGGGATTTGGGAAATTTATAGGAATGATGGGGTTAGGGGCTGTCTAAATTCTTGGATAAATTTAGGGGGATAGGGATAGATGTTAGAGAGTGAAGGGAAGTGGAATTTCTAGAAATTAGTGAGGGGAAGGGGTCCAAAAGGGAAAAACACGGCCCTAACCTAGAAAAGTGTCAAATCGTAGCAATAGGCTAGGGTTTGTGGAAAAATGATGATTTTGAGGGATAGGAGTGATGGGAAGTGTTTACAAAAGTATTTTAAGGTTAGGGGAAGGTGTAAGAGCATCATGATACAAGTCTTGTTTGATGATTTAATCATGGAAGGCATGGAACCAAGAAAAAAGCCCTCAAAACCCTAGGAGAGGGAAATGAGCTTTCCAAGCACAACTGAGAGACAAATATGGTAAACAAAAAACCACTTACTTGGAAATGATAGTTTGGAACCTGAAATTGTTGAAGACCTTTGACTATTACTACTCCTTCAAAAGATGAATTTGATAGTGAAATGACCAATTTTCATGATTTTGACCCTATGACCTAATGATAGCACAACATGGAAGAATGAGTTGAATGATGACCATGATGACTATGGGACTCTTTCAACATTGAATGACTTGACCATGATGATGTCCATTGACCATGGGGGTGAAAGGAGTAGTAGTTATCTCAATACCCTAATTAGTGACCAAATTTTGCATGACCTAGTGGAATGATAAAAAAAATCTGAGTGGGACTCCTAAAATAATATGAAAAAAAAGATTTTGATCACTGATAGCAAGATGCAAATACTGACACTAACATCACCAACCCCCAGACTAAACATGTTGCATTTGACCACTTTTCATGTTAAAAGTATTATGTTCATTATTTTTTAAGAACATCTGTAAGAGGAGATACTTGAGTTTGAGTTTTCCTAATTAGTTGAACATTTTTGTTAAAATTCTTTTGTTTTGTTAAGTGAGAAATATATACATTATTTTATGAATATCTATGAGAAGTATGAATTTGAGTTTTTGTAAATAGTGTTTTAATGGCTTTTGTGACTGCTCTTGAAAGTTTCGATGTCCTTTTATTTCATATATTTTTAAATGCATTTTATTTTTAAAAAATTATGTTTATATGTTTTTCAATTTTTATTGAACATGTGTTTTTATAATAACATTAATTTCTATTAAAAATGTTTTTTTTTATAATAGAAATCATTTTTATTGAAAATGTTTTTTATAATAGAAATTAAAATATATTTTTTATAATAAAACTAATTTCTGTTGAAAATATTTTTTTTTTTTATAATAAAACTAATTTCTATTGAAAATATTTTTTTATAATAAGACTAATTTTTAAAGTAATGGATTTTATTTTCCATTATAATATCATAAAATAAATGTTTTTTTTTGCCCAAAAGGTGTCAATAGCCAGAATTGCAATGGCGCTTGTGAACAGCTTCCAACTTCTATTGTCTACAGCTATGTAATTGATTTCTGTGATTTCCCCAAGCTTGAAAATGCAAACAAACTGATTCAAAAGCAAGCAGTAAAACATAACATCTGACAGATTATGGAATTGGGTCCCATGTTTCATCCCCGTATCTTGTCATTGCCCCAATAGAGAGAAGGGCAGCTTTATTGGCTTCGAGATCTGCATCTTTGTTTTTGTCCCACAACACATGGAAGAAATTCAGGTTATGAAATGATTTCCCCAAGCTTCTGATTCTAGTTATCAATCTTGCCAATCTTAGATCCCGAGGGGAAGAATTTGTCACCATGGTTTTTATAACCACTTGGGAGTCCCCGAAAATATTAGCCTCCTTGATCCCTAAGCTCAGGAGCAACTTAAGTCCTTGAAAGAGGGCCAAAGCCTCAGCTTGGATGCTGGAGTTGATCCCCAGACCCCAGGCAAAATGGTGGATCAATAAACCTTCGGCATTTTTAACAATTCCTCCTGCCCCAGCGCTTCCAGGATTTCCCTTTGATGCCCCATCGAAGAAGAGAGAGTGCACCTTTTGAGTGGAGATCCAGTCTTGAAAGTCATCATTGTTTTTCCCCCTAATTTTCCAGTCTTCAGATGGGGAAATATTACTGGTGGCTTGGTGAAATTGCAGATTTAGGGAGACACCCCAAACAGAATCAATCTGGCTTAGATTTGAAGCATCTTTTTGTTCTCCCAAACTCTCGTTTAGCTGGGATTTGATCTTGGCCGTGACCACCTTGACATCGTGCTGAGTATCTCTGAAGATTCTGCTATTTCGCTCTAGCTAGATCTGCTAGCAGCAGATTTTAGGGAGAGAAGACCAAGCGATTTTGATCACTTTGTTTTTGGGGGGTGGGCCGGGGTAATTTCTCTGCCAATTTGCAAAGAGGTCAGTAATAGAAGTGGGAAGAACAAAGCTGGGGTTCCAATCATCCATCAACTCTCTCCAAACCTACTCAGTGAATTTACAATTTAGCATTAGATGCGTGGCACATTCCACACTCTCAATGCACAAGGAACACCTTGACGGGCCATAAAATCCACGTTTCTGCAATTTATCATCAGTAAGGATTTTTTTGTGGCATAAGATCCAACAAAACAAGTCAATTTTAGGCAGAGAATGGAGACGCCAGATTGCTGCCCAGGGAGCAGGGTCCGGAGGGACGTGCGGTCTCAGAATGAGCATGGCGTATCCATGAGCTACAGTGTAACCTGCAGCCAGTGTACCCCAACCACGTGAGCCTCTTTTGCGCATATGTGTGGGAGCTATGCCATTCAACTTGGAGCGGAGTATGTTACAATCCTGAAGAAGCTCTGGGGGCACATCCAAGAATTCCCAACCTGTCCAACGTGTCCCAGCCCAAGTGGAGATGTCCCACAGAGTAGTTTTCCCAGCAATGGTCAACCAACATCGCAGCGCATTCAGGGAGGGGCAGTCACCAATCGGGTCACGATCCATAATGCGATCTGTCCAGATATTGATTTTCTTGCCATTTCCAGGGATCCAATAAGCGTTGGAATTGATAAGGGGAGCAGCTTTGGCGCAGAGCCTTGCAAAGGGGGAAACGCCTTGTGGGAGAGGACCATCCAAGCATCTGAGTCTCATACCTTTGAAATATTTCTTCCAAAGTGCTAACTGGGCCCAGCCTAGCTTGGGCGCGATAATTTTCCAGAGAAGCTTGGCTCCCATGGCAATATTCTAAAGGGAAAGGTCTTTGAAATTTAAACCCCCCTCCCTCAGAGGTCTGGAGACAATCTCCCAATTAACCAGAGGGAATTTTTTCTCGTTGTTTTTTCCCCCCTTCCAAAAAAAGTGCCGAATGTGCTGATCCTTTCTCTTAATAATGCCAACAGGAGCCAGAAGAACAGAAAACTGAAACAGGGGAAGACTACATAGGATAGATTTGATGAGAACTGATTTGCTCGCAATATTAAGCCAGTTGAAACCCCAAGCCTGGAGTTTGATTTTGAATTTTTCCACTTGGGGGAGCCAATCCCTACTGAAAGCTCGCTTGAGGAAGATAGGGAGCCCAAGGTATTTGAAAGAAGACCAAGATGGAGAGGCTGTGAAACCAAAACATCTTGCAATGGAACTGAGCAAATTGGGCGAAGTATTCCAACTATAAATATGGCATTTCCCCTTGTTGAGACAGCTCCCCGATGCTAAGCAGTACTCGTCTATAGCTTCTTTGAATCTGATGGCCGAATGATTCGAAGCAGCCCCTAGAAGTAAAGTATCATCTGCGAATAGAGCATGATTGATACTGTTGACTTCTCTAGCAATGCAAAGGCCTGAGATCTCCTGCTCTTGCATTTTTTTGTTTAGATGAAAGCTTAAAACAGAGGCTTGGAGGACAAACAATAGGGGGGAGAGAGGAAAATCCTGCCTTAATCCTCTTGAAGCTTTGAAAAAACCATCTACTCTGCCATTTACAAGGGGGGAAATCCATGGCTCCGAAATGCAGGCCTGAATCCAGTTTATAAATTTCTCACCAAATCCAAATTTTTTCAGAACATTCAAGAGAAAACTATGCCTAACACGGTCAAAGGCATTAGCTAAGTCCAGTTTGATAACCATACCTTTTTCCTTGCGCTGCTGGCTTGAGAGAATTGCCTCTTGAACTAATGTGAAATTGTCCACAAGCTATCGACCATGAATAAACCCCCCTTGATTTTCTGGGATTATAGTGGGGAGAAGGTATTTCAACCTGTTACCTATAACTTTGGTGATTAACTTATAACCTGTGTTGCAAAGAGATATGGGGCGAAATCTGCTGAAGGATCTGGCGCCTTTCTCCTTGGGGATGAGTGCAAGGAACGTAGAGTTTGTACTACCTCCTATTTTCTGACAATCCTGGGATTTTTGAACCATTTTATATAGATCATTTTCCACAATGTGCCAGCAGGATTGAATGAATCTGGCGGAGAACCCATTAGGACCAGGGGCTTTGTCTGGGTCCATGGCAAAGAGAGCATTCTTGACCTCATCCTTAGTGACTTTAGCTTCCAGCAGGAGGTTCATCTTAGCAGTGATTGAAGAGGGGACCCCGTCCAACAGGTCATTATTGTGAATCAGGTTCACATCCTCACTGTACAAATTCTAAAAATGCAGGAAAGCTGCTCTTTTGATGCTAGCAAAGTCCTTGTGTATGGAGTTTTCTTCCTCGATCTCAGTGATGGAATTGAAGCATTTTATGGCTTGAGATTGCTTGTGAAAGAAAGAGGAATTTCTGTCTCCCGCTTGGAGCCAAAGGCAGCGAGATTTAATCCTCCAAAATTCCTCTTCAGCCAGGCAGGCTTTATGGAAGCTCTGTTGAAGCTGAACCTCTTTATCAAGAATTTCTCTGGTTACGTATGCCTCTTCTGAGAGCAGATGGTGGGCTTCAAGTTGATTTTGGAGATTTTTCCTTTCAGTTGCTAGATTAGGAAGAGTTTTAGCCCAGCTCTTTAGGGCAGCTTTCGTTCTTCTAAGCTTTTCCTCCCACATGTAGAAGGGTGATCCATTGACTGGCTGAGACCAACTTTCCTTGACGATCTGCAAAAAGTTGGGTTCCTTGGCCCAAAGGGGGCTGAATCTGAAGGGGATGGGTCCAAGATCGGGGAGAGTCCGGAGATCCAGCTTGATGGGATTGTGATAAAAAATGCTACAAGGAAGAATTTGCATACTGGCATCTAATCCAAGCAGAAGAAAGGAACTTTGGATTAAAAATCTATCCAGTCTAGCTGCAATATGACCCGGGCCAACTCTTTTATTCGACCAGGTAAACTTACCAGAAGAGGGTTTGATATCAAGCAAGTCCCAGTCATGGATAAGATCCTCTGCCCATTCCCTCGCCGAATCTCGCATAATGCAACCTCCTCACTTTTCTGAGGAGTGCAGAGTGAGATTGAGGTCCCCTGCAATGATGGTATTTTCTAGATTCCCAAGATCTGCTTGGCTTCTTATAGCGTCCCAACAGGCTTTCCTTTCAGCAGCATTGACTGGCACATAGTCATTGAAGATACAAAAAAATTCCTTGGTGACTAAATGCTGCATTTTTAGTAGCAGCCAGTGAGTGTTAGAAGTTTCAGAAACTAACAAAAACTTACTATCATTCCAAAGGGTGCCCAACCCTCCAGAGGCTCCTCGGGCTGAGACAGCTTTGGCTCTACTTTTACTCCAGATTTTTTTACTTGTCTGGAGGAAGATTGAATCCTCCAGCTTAGTCTCCTGGATAAGGAGTATATCCGGGGTTTCTATTCTTATTAGGTTTCTTATGGCCTCTTCCTTGACTTTGCTCCCCATACCCCTACAATTCCAAGAGACTATTTTCATTATTTACCTTTGTTTTGTTGGGCTCCCTTGGAGCCTTGAGGCTGGTTTCTCGCCATCTTTGGCTTTTTTGCTAACAGCTTTTCCAGAGTTGGTTGGTTGCCCTGTAACTTGTCCTTGAAAGTTTCCTGCTCTCTTTTCTCCCGATTTGTTTTGCGGCCTCTTGTGGATCTCCTAACAGAGGCTTGAGAGTCACCTATTTCTCCTTCCTCTTCTGAGTCTTCCGTCTCTTGCTCCTCTTCTTCGGCATCAACTGGGGTTTCTCTTGAGCATTCTGCAACAGTTGCATCCTTGGAGGAGGCAGAAAGGTTACCTTTGTCCGGAGTCATTACCTTGTGGGCCTCGACCTCTTGGGTGACCTCTTGTTGCGAGCTGAGGATTTCAAACTTGTTTTCTGGGGCGGCCTTGGGCAGGATCTATTGAGAAGTGGCCTGATGAGGACCTTTGCCATTAGGGCCTCCCATCTTCCTGTGAGAAGTTTTGGGGCGCTTGACTTGATTCCAACCGTCCTCCTTCCCCTGCTCTGCCTCAGTGTTGGACGGACAGCCTCTGGCGAAGTGGCCGTAGACATGGCATTTTCGGCATTTGAAGGGCAGCTGTTCATAGTCCAGTTTCTACATGCGCGACCAATTTCCGACATTGATTTTGATGGCCTCTGGTAGCCCTACTTCCAGATCTACTTCCACGCAGATCCTGGCGCAGTCATATTGGTCCTTGTTGTTTGCTCGATCAATGAACTTCCCAAGGGCATTTCCAATATGCATCAGGGAGTCCCAATTCCAGCAGTGAACTGGGAGATTTGGGAGTCTAACCCACACCGGGACTACTTTGGGCACATCCACTGCAGGATCAAAGTCCGGAGTCCACTTATTTAGATATAAACCCTGAGGGCCCATGAAGTAGGGGCCATTTTGGAATATCAGATCTTTGTCATCCTTTGAAGAAAACTCGAATAGAAAAAATCCTCTCCCCAAAAAATAAGAAGTAACACTTTCTTTGATCAACGGCGCCCAGTTTCTGTTAACCCAGCTCTCAGTAGTTTTGGGTGATGGCCATAGACCGGTGAACTGGCCTACGAGTGCTCGTTCTGCCAGAGATAAAGCAACTTGAATCGGGGTTTCTGCAGGTAGGGAGATCACTGGTATATCGTCCAATTTCTTGACAAACTTCGCATCTTCTGAGTGTTTCTTCTTGGGGAGTCCTGCCACAAGTCGATTGAAGGCCTCAGCAGTTGAGGGTGGCGGAGGTGGGAGGGGAGGCGCATGGGGAGTGCCCTGCACCTCCATGGGTGCGAGCCCTAAATCGAACGCAAATACAGCCACAATCATAAAATAGCAGGATCTCGCAGCACGCAAAAAAAAAAAAAAAATATATTAAAGTTTTTATTTTTCTATATTTATTTATTTTTAAAATTTTAAATATATTATTAATAAGAAATACTCATGTGTTAAATCTAAATTGTTATTCAAAATTTAGTTTTATTTATTCAATAAAAAAATATAAATTATATATATGACATATTTGTTTCCTATTTATAAACACTTGATTTATTTATATATACAATCTTATTCAATAGATGCCAAGAAGTTTTATTCGTGGTAGCAAATATATAGTTATTAAAAGCCATTTTTCATGATTCTAAAAGAGATCATTTTTCTTCCGCTTCGTTTAACTTTTATACATCAATTTAATTCGGAAATAAATTATCATATTAATTATATATATTATAATTTTAAGTTTTCATATAATTTTAAAAATAATATTAAAACAAATTTTTAAAAGTGTATTTATTAATAATAGATAATGTGAATTTTTAAAGTTAGTTTAATTGATTTAAACTGAAATTTTTTTTATATTGTTGCTAGTTGTTGTTGGTCACTGGTTTGACTCTTTTCAATTTCATTGGCTTCTTTTACCATCCATGAAGTCTCAAAGAAAGTACTCCAAAGTTTTCCATGCTGTTATTTGAAGCGTAAAAAATAATAAAATTAAATTAAATAATACAAGATGTTTTTGTGTCTCTCCAGCGAGTATGGCAGAGATGTTGTAAAGTAATGTGCAAATAAAACAAAAAATAATTTTAGGTCTACCAACCATGGAGAGGGATTAAATACCTTTTCACTCTAAAAGAGGTTTGCATGTCAAGAGATGATCCCATCATAAATATGTAACATCTAGTATAATATTATTAATATAATATTAGGTTTTACCATTAAGTTTAATATAAATCACGAGTTTTAATGTGATTTGAATTTTAATCTTAAGTTTTAATGTTAATATTATTAATATAAACAAACTCTGAATTTTAATGTTAATATTAGGCTAATATGATTTTAATGTTAACATTAAGTTTTAATGTTGACATTATTAGTAGGAACAAATCATTGGTTTTAATATTAATATTAGTTTTTTAATATTAACATTGTTTTTTTTTTGTAAGCTTGGTATTACCTCTTTTTTCATTAATTTTTAAAAGCAAGATACAACGAGATGAAACTATTTGGTGGCCTCAACTTGCCTTGAGCGGGAAACCAAGTCTGTTGGCCACCTGATGGTGTGGTATGCCATCCAAAAATATAAGGTTTAGTCTGTAATACCAAGCTACCAATGCTTGAATGTTCATACATAAATTGTTTTTTACTTACCTACTAGAAGGACTAGTTAACCATGAAAATGTAAATGCTATCCGCACATAAACATAGCAACAAAAAACTAACTAAAATAAGTACCATGGAACTATTATGCCTCCTCAGTCGAGGCTGACTCTACAGGTGCCGGGTCCTGGACTGAAGTGTCGGCCTGCTAAGTTGTCTTGGAGATGCACAGGAGGTGATACTCGATGCGCTCGAGGTGGTCACCTTGCTTTTGCAACTGAAATTTGAGTTTGTAAAACTCACTCCTGTAGTCTGGAAAATCCTAGACTATGGTTGCTAAACCCATAGAAATATTTTCCAAGGCTTTGTTGAGAATTCCCTTCATGGACCAATAAAGAAACAAATTTTGTTTTAACTGTGTCAATCTACCCCGTGTTTGCCTTGGATCGAGGATGAGACCCCTCCACTCTTCTGCATCCATTTCCATTGTTTCGACATTACTGTTGATGTCGGCTTCCCATTTTTCAATTAATTTTTGTATTTCTTCCATTGTGTTTTCATGATGGGCCTTCACAGTGTCTTGGATTATTTCCACAGTTGGCTTTTTGAAACCTCGGCTTACCCGTGGGCGAGCTGGGTTGGTCTTCGATCTATTTTCCTTTATATTTTCGGCCTCGACCTCGTGCTTTTGGAATCTTTGACCGAGCCATCTTCGTGTTTTCCCTGGCCAGATAGCTATTCAAAGTCTGTGCAGGTGTGGGGGGAGGAGACTTCAAACAGTCTCAAGATCCCAGGGACTTACCTGTCCAATGAACAACACAACAACATAATTCCAAGAAATATAACAAACTTCCATTCCATGCAGCGTAATATCCATTGCGATCGTACCCTGAGGCGTGTAAAAGTCAATTGGCCAATCCCCGACACCCTAAGTGACATGCAGGTTGGGTAGTTTTCCCTTACAGGTTTGCCCAGCACCATGCTTAACCTCTACTTTCCCATGGCCAAGCTGAGCTTTGACGCCTTGAATTGTCCCTGACACCTTCCTCTCACCCTCATTATCGCAGCCTTCACCCAGCAACCCCACCCCAAATAGGGGAATGGCCTACCCGACGTGCGTCCAACCATCCCAATTCACAAAATTGGTTTTCCTACCCTCAGCCCCTTCCTGGGTCAAATTCCACCAATCCTTTACCTTTCGCGTAGAGCCATGGTGGTTCTTGTTGGTACTACCAAATGCGAAACCAAATCCATTCAAGGGTCGAGCACCCTACCAAACTCCTGACATAAGGAAAATTTCCTAGCCTAACTCCGCCCCTCCAAACCTATACCCCATTCTGACCTGACTCTCACTAAGCCGCATGCGAAGGTCGTACCCCATTCCCTCACAAAGAAAAAAACCCAGATGTAGCCCAACCACCCCCAAGCAAACTTTCCTATTGCCCCTCGAATCCCCGATGCCAAGAAAAAACCTATGCAAGGTTGACTTCATACCCTTATACTCCCATGAATACCAAATAAACTGGAATAAAAAAATCATGGCATAGAAGCATAAGAGAGACCACTAACATACCTGAAGTTCACCGTGGCCAAGAGTCAAGGAGGGGTTGTCGCTATGCTACCACGCCTGCACCATCTTCCACCTTCGCAACAAAACCCCCACACCATCCAAAACCCTGAATTTAACATATGTGAGGGCCTTAGTCCCACCACCTCGCCTTATATGCACAAGGACACCCTGTCACCCTTGCCACTCATGTGGAGGGTGGTGGGATTCATTACCAAGGCCTCCATCATAAATGTTGATGGGAGAGCTGACCTGCCACTCTGCACCCCGATCGAGGGTCTGGTTCTTGGGATTGGGGGTGAGCCCCGCTCTCTTCCCTGTCCTACTCTATGATACCCTACAGTGGTTTCCAGCTCTCCTCCCAAATGTTGATTGGCCATCTTGTTTCTAGGGGCTCAATTTGGTGGGCACATCCCCAGTTCGCTAGGAGATCTGCTGCTCTATTTCCTTCCCTCCTCACGTGAGTGATGATTAAATATTTGAAGTTTTGGATTATGTCCCCCAAATATGTACATGTCTATCAATTCTCCATCCGTGGTTGATATTGTCCCATTTGGTTCCTTGATTTAGTTTTTTGAGGGTGTTAACTACTAGTTGTGAGTCCCCTTCAATTACCAAGTTTCTATAGCCTAACTTGGTTGCAAGGAGTAGACCTTGATAGGCTCCAATGAATTTAACTTCATTGTTACTTGCATTTCCACAGGAATCCGCATATATGAATCTTGTTATGGCTCTATGGTCCCGAAGGATCCCTCTGAACCCTGCATGTCCCGAGTTGCCTTACAATGCTTCGTCGAAGTTTAGCTTGATGAACCATTCTAGTGGAAGTTTGAAGTTCTGGCCAATATCAGCTCTGTCTAGGATCGATTTCCATGAAGAGGGGGTGGTCATAGTTGAAGCCAAATGAAGGTGATGTAGGATTCTTGCCTCATGTGGTGCAACTTGTCAGTCATCTAGAGTCCACTTCTCGGATAGGATGGTTCCTGTATATTTTGCTTAATTCCCTCCCACACTACCTCTTGGTCTAGACTTGTATTTTTGAAGATCCGTAGGGTTCTCTCCTTCCATATAACCCAATGAGTGAACCCCTGGACTATAGCCTAGGCTCGGCTAAGGACCAAGCTGGAAAATAAACCTTGTCTCCAGATTAAGATGGTTCCCTTGTACTCCCAGGGTCTCGATCCATATTTTCAAAGAGATCTTTCACCTGTCTCCATTTTAGCTCTACATACTGACAGGAGTTAAGGAGATGTACCAAAGTTTCTGAATGATTCCCACAGAGGATACAAATCGACGGACCATAAAATCCTCTTTTAGTCAATTGGTCCCAAGTCAAAATTATGCCCCTGCATACCATCTAGAGGAAGCAGACCACCTTTGGCCAGCACTTTCCTCCCCAAATTTTCCTCCATATTTGTTTGTGGTTCCCCTATCCCCATCTTGCTTTCACTTTGTACACTTCCTTGACTGTGAACGAGCCCTCTGTCATGTAGCCCCATATCAGTATATTCGGGCCTTCCTGGAATGTGATCCTTCTGGAGTCCAACTCTTTTTTCATCTGATGCCACTGGTCTGAATCCGGAGCACTTGACCAGACTATCTTGTCTTTCCATATTCTCCAACCATTGTTTATTGCCTCCTCCTTCCAATATTGATTTATCGTTTGATAGTTTATGTCCATTACATAGGTGAACCAATCACTTAGCTCCTATATAGGGAATACATTTCCCCTCTGTTTCCATGATTCTTAACAGAAGAGGGTTGTTTTTCCATTCCTTACTTCCCAGAAGAAATATTGATGTATGAGATCTCTATTCAGGGCCGCAAGGTTCCAAATTGTTGATCATTTTGGGGGATCCTAGTACCTTATAATATCCTCTATGCGAGTGGGCATGTCATACTTTCGCGTCTAATTTTTTTTCCACAATCTTGCTCCACCTTGTACCCATCTCCACCATATTTTAGCCCCCATTACTTGGTTGAGAGTGAGGGGATTTTTCTTAGGGGTAAAATTCACAGGTGGTAGTTAGAGTAAGGTCCCTCTCGGGCCTTCCCGGGACCCAAGGCAGACAATCAGATTAGCTGCAACATTTAAAAATACAATAGATGCATGTTTATACAAGTATTTGATTGACAATATGGAATAGATAAGGATTACCTCGATGCATAGTGTCGATATGTTGGAGAGCTCAAGGTATTATGGTGGAAGCCTACCCCAGTAGCTCTAAGTCTAAATCCTGCAAGCCAATAATGAAATTAGTAATATTCACAGTGTTATCACAATAAACAATCAAAGACAAGCATATAATTAAACATGATAATACAAGTCTAGGCCACTTATAACATATATCTTAGACAATTAACTCAATATATGTAATCACAAGATATCAAGTGGACAAAATAGTGGTAGTTATATTATATCGAATGAAGGAGGGTTACAAAAACTCTTCGGAAAAAAACTCTCAATTAACTATGCCAATAATGAAACCTCACACTAACAAAAGTTCTCTCCTTGCACAATCAACCTTTCAACCTTTGAAAATGATCCCTTGCCTCCAATTTATAAGAGTTTGGGAGGAAAAACCTTGCCATTCTTCTCCATTTTTTGAATAGGGAAAAATCCATGATGTTTCCATGTTTTTCTATCTTTTTCCCTCTTTGGTTGCTTAGTTAGGTTTAGAAATGTCCAATCATAGGTCTGCACCGCAGGTTGCCAGATTTTTGCACTGAATCTTTGAGAAAGAGCCAGAAATGTTAGTCAAATAACTCATAATCCGCCCCTCATTCTTCATGGAACATGGGTAATGCGGCCCTTTAGAAAAAACAAGGCATTAACCTAGGCATTAACGCTCCCTATAGGAAGCAGGAAAGAGTTTAACTCGGCCTACCAGTTTATGGGGTGCGTTACCATGGAAAAATAGGTCTATGCATTGGTCAATTTATTCCATCCATGTGTCTTTCTCCTCTGAGATGATGAGGAGGTCATTTGCATTATAACAGATGCCCCCTAAAGTGTGAGTTTGGAGACGAAGATGATGGCCGAAATACTTTATATATGTGTGGTAGAGGGAGAGAGAGGAGTTGTAGGACTGTGGGAAACCTTAAACAAGCAACATATGTCAACAATATATATATAAATTTGTCCTGAGTCGGGCATTCCCATGCACAATAGCTATAGCAGAGTGATTTGTCTAGGAAGAGACATGACCAGTTTGTCCACCCATAAGCAGAATGTGGAAGCTTGTGTCATAATAGGATCAATCTGATAAGTTGTATCCAAAAACAATATACGCATATTGGGAGAGGAAACAAAGTTGAATGATGTAATCCACCGATAAGGATGATGGTCTCCAAGATTCCCTGTAAAATATAGTGAGTGTGAAAAATAGCGTTGATGTCGAACACTCATAGAATTATTCGACTCGGAGCCAATGAAGAAAACCCCCAATCAAACACAAGGTATCCTGCCGCTAAGGTATGGAATTTCCAGGGTACTAATATGTTTCTGGATCGACTTCCTAGATAAGATGTTGAAGTCAATAGGAAGAGATATGTCAAAAGGTAGGAAATAAGGTGTCCTACATCAATTGAAATGAAACGGAACAAAGATGATTTTGTTCTGAAGATAGTATAGATAAATGGTACAAACAGATGTCGAGAAAATGATCTTTGGCATATGACGGTTAGGTTGATACAAGAAGTAGTAGCTAGCGTGATTTCTTGAAAAATGGAAGGCACGGCATACAGGGCACCACGCAGCTTAGACTTAGGAACACCAAAGTGTGTTAGGATTCAAAGATGTAGGAACATCAGAGTATGAAGGCTAAATTCATAGGATGGTAGGGTTCGGCGAGAAGTTGGTGAAAAGGAGTTTTGTGAGGGGCGCCATATTCAAGGTGTTGCTACCAAATCAACCTTCAAAGTATAAAGAGTAAGTCTCTACTTTGTCCAACATTTTTCACCATCTAATTATGTTTAACGAGTTTAGAAGGGTAAACCCAGTGATATTTTCATATTTAGGGAGTCTGAAAGAGATCGTAAAATACAACTCCAAGGGGGTACCTTTGTCATGGTTGATGATCGGGTGCGTCAAAGGGTTAATAGTATGCCTGGCACAGTTCCTTCTCCATAAGTAAGTCCATTGATTCCAAATATAAACCTATGTTCAATGGACATCGACCTCATTTTGTTATGAGTACGAGGAGACGAAGTAAACTCAATATTCTTCGTGAAATTTTAATGAGTCAGACAACAAAAAACTCGATGCTCTTCGTAAAATTTTAATGAGTCCAACAAAGAAAATTTTGGTGCCTTTTTCGGTTTTTAAAGAGCTAGAAAAATAGGGAAAATAATGGCTTATAATCTTTTTCGTGGGAGTTTAACGAGCTCGAAGAAGGAAACTCGGAGTTTTTTCAGTTTTACGAGCTAGAAAAAGTCCCTAAATAGAAGGCTCGATCCGGGTCAAGCGTGGTCAATTCTACAGAAAAAAACTGGCAAATCATTAGAGCATAGGTAACATAGACAAAATCACGAATAGTTGCATCAAAAAATAGCGGAAGTTTACAGAGCTCCAATTTAAATAACTAGATAAAGTGATTCATGCCTCTAGAATGTCTATAAGAAGGACAACAAACCTTCATTTTCACTATTTTCATTCGGTGAAAGAGATTTGGAGTGTGAAAGAGGGAAAAACTTATGCGCTTGATTGTTGACGATCCGGGCAACTGTTTTCGATTTTGTCAGTTCCAGGTAGGATCTTACAACCTTATCCTTCTTTTCATTAGTTTTTTCATGATGCTTACTGGTCAAAATTTGGTTTTTGGGAAAGCCCTAGATAGACTAGGTGGCTAACGCGGTCGCCAGTGACTGAGTCGCTTTAAACGCTCTGCTCGTTAAGGGAGAAGGTTTTAACACACTGTGTTCTGCACAGGGGGTTGTGTTAGCTAGCCCAAAAAAAAATCAAGCAGTGTTTTCTTGTTTTCCAAGTGATTGAGTCGGGTTCTGATCAATTGAATAATTGTATTATGCAGGTATTAAGCCATTACCATGAGTATCTGGCGCGAAAGAGAGCACGAGAGAGAGGAACGAGAAATGATTACCGATCTAACATGGTTATTAGTTCTATGGAGATGCGGATTGTTAAAGTATGCCAGACTTGAGCTAATGAAAGGGTAGGAGGACCTTCTAAGTTAGATCATCTAGTGGTGGGATGAGCATCATCATGTGTTCCCTATTGGGGGTCTCGAGCTCTCGAAAGAAAAGGAGGATATATATTTTATTACCGCCATATCATGTAGAGGACCATGGCCCAGCTTGACAGGATCGGGAGCTAATCCCCGCACCACCCTAGGATTGATTCAGGCTCACTACGTGAACAACAACCAGCCTATGAGAAACAAGATACCTATAGTGCAGATAGCCTCTAGACCTTTGAGGTCTCTAATTTGGATGATTGTATGCTTAGCAGGGGCCAAGATTCAAGATGTGACTACCAAGGCTTAGTTTCTATTGGTGTTGGATTGTTAGTAGGAATAAGTATTTGACTGGTGTGAAGGTGTTGTTTGTCGTGTTAGAGAGGAGCTGACAGCTTGCAAGACCCAGGCCCAAAGAGATTTTGGGTATAGCACACTGATTTATTCATTCATACTATATATATTTCCCTTAATGAGTCCTTGAATTCTCATGTACATATCTAGACCCAAGGAGCCTAGACAGGGTCGATGGTCCGCCCTAATGCCTCGGACTGGAGAGGATGTGATTTTACACTTTTTTGATGATGCATTCTTTGAGTGGAATAGCTGCTATATTATAATGATTGAGGATTATCCCTATGCTAGGATGAACCTAACAGGAGATCCAGAGATGAGATTTCCACTTGGCACTTAGTGGGAGCCAATAGGTAAGATGATAAATCAACTCACAAGTATTTTTGTGTCTTTTGAATATTTATGCAATTTTTTTGTTGTTTAATGGATGAATTTTTTTTTTGACATGAAGCGATTTTATTGACACAAATGTGGTACCTGTACGACCAGCTGGAGCCCCTTGCTATGCGAGGCGAGGTATGCAGCTACCTGGGGCTGGATTAGTAGCAAAGGTCATGGCAGTCGCCGAAGAGGGGGACGATACCCAGAGTTTGCGTGAGATTTCTAGTAACCTCAAAGGTTTGAGCATGGGTGTGTTGTTTCTTCCCAAGAGGGAGATCCCAGTCCACCTACAACGACATATAGTGGGTGTGCCAGAGAGATTTTTGGTGCCTCTGAGGAGGTTAGCTAGGGTATTTATTTGCTATCATGAGCAACAGGCTCAACAAGAGTAGGCATAGGTGTTTATATTTCATATCGAGTCTTAGTAGAGCCATCTTTGTATAAAACACCCAAGTTTTGAGGAATTTTTTATGTAAAACAACTAGACACAATATATATATATATATATATATATATATATATATATATATATATATATATATATATATATATATATATATATATATATATATATATATATATATATATATATATATATATATATATATATATATATATATATATATATATATTGGCAATTTTATGATGATGTATTTTTATTATTATGTAATTTTTATGATGCAAAAATGTACACTCATGCATAACTCTTTTTATAATAAATGTGACAGATGCCAATCCAATACATAGCTTGCTAACAAATCAACCAATGCATTAGATTCTCTAGGAATGTTTTAAAAAGAATAAATTCAAATTGACGCTCTAGAAGTTGTGCCCTTAATAAATAACGTAATAAAACAGGATGTAAAATGTGATAATGATTGTTCAAATGCATAACAACTGGCTGGGAATCTAACTAGACCACCAGATTGGAGATGTCGCGAGATGCAACTTCAATGAGGAGTTGGAAAACAGACATATACTCAGCAATGTTGTTGGTGGCGTTGCTAAGGAAGATTCCCCCATAACCAAGTAGCTCTGACTCAGGTGTATAGAGGACCCAAGCAGCCGATGCAATGTGTCGTGTCTGATGACTGGCACCATCTGCATATCCATCATATGGCAAGGGTGACGAAGAAATCTCTACAAAAAGAGACTTGTATGAGAAAAAATACTCAGAAAAAGCCAAAATATTTCAGACACACCAAAAAAATACAAAACATATAACATAAAATTACAAAGAAAATGCCCAGTAGCGCACTAGGTGAAATATTTCTTCAGATAGAGCTTGTTACGAGGCTCAGCGAGTGGGTTTCCATTACAACCCTGAAGTTCATAGGCTCCTTTAGAAAGAACCTTAGTGACGACATATGGATCGAGCCATAATGGTTGAAGTGTTCCTTCCCCTAAGAGGTCGTGTTTTTGATCGTAGAGTAAGACAAGATCACCCTCTTGGAAAGAATGAGGCTTGACAGTTTTATCATATTGAGCTTTGACTCGGTGCTTGTGGGCTTCAAGGGCTAGTGCGGCATCTTGACGAGTCTCGTCTAATGGATTGAGTGAGAGCAAGCACTCTTCTTCAATAGTGATGCTAGTTAGGAGCTCAACAGCTAACTCAAGTGATGGAATCTGGCAGTCGATTGGAAGAACTTCTTCCAGACCGTATGCTAGTTGGAAAGGTGTGAAGCCTCTAGCAGTTTTCACTAATGTTCGATATGCCCATAGTGAGAAATATAATTTTTTATGCCATGTGGTTTTGTGATTGCCTACTAACCGTCGAATCATGGTTTTGAGGATGCCATTAATGGCTTCGACTTGACCATTAGCTTGTGGATAGTAAGACGAAGAAATATCTTTTCAAAAACAAGGCAAGGAAGTTAACTCTGTCATCATGTGGTTTTGAAAATTAGAACCATGATCTGTGGCAATCGAGCAGGGCACACCGAATCGATAGATAACCTAATTGAACAGGAAGAGAGAAACAACTTCTCCGTCGGCTCGAAAAGTAGGAACGGCTTCATCCCATTTCATGAAATAGTTGATTGCAGCTACGATGCAGTTGTGTCCATCAGCGGAAGTGGGATTACATGTCACGAAGTCTATTCCCCATTTGGTGAAAGGACCGACAGAGATAACTTGATGCAAAGGGGCAGGGCTAGCGCGCATTTTCTTAGTAAAGGTTTGACACGAATGGCACTTCTGGACCACAGCAACGCAATCTTTAAACAAAGTGGGCAAGTAGTATCATGCACACAATATTTTATGGGCAGTAGTTATGCCTGGAAGATGACCTCCACATGCCCCCACATAGTAGTCATTTAAAATGTTTTCTACCTTGGTAAGGGTGAGACAACATTGAAGAACTGAATTGACACCATGACAAATTAAAGTGTCGTTAAGCACTAGATAGTGTCTTCCTTCATGACGAATGCGGCAACAGTCATCTGATGTTAGATCTGGGCAGAACTATTGTGTTAATAGGTAGACAATAATTTCCCCATACCAAGGATCAATAGAGTCGACAAGATAGATAGATTCATCAGGGAATGGATCATGAGCTACTTCTTTTGGGTTAACTCTGGGAATATTCGACAGTAATTAGGTGAAGACTAGATATTTCTTGGCCTTGGCAGCAGTGAAAACCAAGTCAAATTTTTAGAGGATTACAATCCATTTGGAATATTTCCCTCTAATGATCTGACGAGACAGAATGTGTCTCATGGGATTCTCCAAAGAAATGATAGTAGTCTGTCGCTGCCATATGTGGTGTCAGAGGTGGCTAACAATAAAGACAACTGCCAAAGTTAGTTTCTCCAAATGTGAATATCATAATTCAGGCCTCACAAGACCTTTCGACGGATAATAGACCACATGCTCACTATCATCATCATGCATTTGAACCAAAACCATTCCAAGGGAGGATGGTGAGGCGGCCAGGTAGAAGAGAAATTCATGCGAATAGTTGGGGGCACTAAGAAGTAGGGTGGAAACAAGTGTTTTTTTCAAGGCGTAAAACGATAGTTGATCTTGATCATCCCACAAATACCGTACCCCTTTCTTAAGTAAGCGCATAAAGCCTTTCGTCAACTCGGCATAGTTTACGATGAAGCGACGTAAGAAGATTTCCTTCCCTTGAAAATGTTGGATTTATAATATGGATTGTGGTGTGTGAAATTCAATAATTTTTTTTACCTTATCGGGATCAACCTTAATCCCATGCTTGGAGACAATGAAACTAAGAAGTCATTTAGACTCGACAAGAAATGTGCACTTATGCAGATTTAGACAGTTGTTGTAGAACCTACACCTATCAAATATTGCTCGAAGATGAGCGAGGTGTTGAGCTCGTTTATTGGAATGAGCAGGAAGATCATCCAAGTAAGCTTGAGCAATGTGTTTGATATCGTGAAATGTGTTATCACTCCTTATTTTCCCAAGGTTGTGAAAGGAAACCAAAGAGGTAACCACATACCAAATTTTGACTTGGTATCTAGCCCTACCAAATCAGAGAGGGCTCTCTCAAAATCAACCTCAGTGCCAATGGAAGAAACTGGAGAATATTATGGTTTTAGGCTAGTTATTAGCTCAATGGGGTTTTGATTAGAGTTTGTTGGATAAGAAGCACCAAGTTAGGAACTAGGCCAAGTATTCCAAAATATCAGTTGAATACATAAAATGAGTCAAGGTAGGTGTAATTAGTGACACAAATTGATCTTTCATTGTAGTTTGGTGCGGAGGAAATCATATATAAGGAATTAAGTGAGCATAATTAATTCGCTTGTTCATAAGATGAAAACACTTATGTGACAATCTCAAACAAAACAAAGCATATGAAGCAATGTATTATGCTTAAAAATTAAGAAATAATCATGAGAAGACATGTATATGGCTGATAGAAACATATGATAATAAAATGCATAAGAAATATTGAGGAAAACAAGTGTCACTAACCACATCACATGAATCCCATAAAAATAGTTGCAACTGCCTATATTATTTCTGCCAAAATCAAGTACACAAGTTCCAAAAATATGAGCTTCCGGTATCCAACCCCTCTCTTTGACTTCTCTCTCGGTACATATAGATGAATAACAACATTCCCCCTCTAAGGAGTTGAATCCTGCTTCTAGGAACCAATTCATGAACCTATCTAACCACTAACAATCCTAGGGGAGTTAAAACTAATTTTCCTCTTTTTTAGCTAACTGATCCTATCTCTAAAAGAGTATCCAATGTTCAACTTAACCATAGCATATTTTCATTTAAAATGTCATAAAAACATCTAATTTACTATTTACATTAACCTTGTTTCACTTTTAACTCTTTACATGTAGTAAAAACATTGCTCACACAAAAACACAACAACTCCTAGCAGAAGTGCAACGAATAGTTGGCTTGATATTTTGATGACTTGGAAGAGGTTTTAAGCTTTGTTGAAGACCTGAAAGAAATTTTGGGATGTCCTCTACACCCTGGAACCCTTGAACCGTCCAAAATAATCATTTTAGCCTGCTCAAAACTGACTTCAAAACTAAGTGTCCAAAAACGCAGCAACAAGCCTGAAAAGTGGGCAGCAAGGTGCAAAAAAGGTCCTTTTTTATCATTTCCTACAAATTTATCATTCCTCAAGCATCCTAAAGTAGTTTTATGGTATCCTTATGCCTTAATTTTTCCAACCATGCTTGAAATTCTTGATTCTGACCCTCTGAGAAAAAGTGCAACAACTAGTTGTTACATTTCTGTAGAGTACTTTTTCCTGTGTGCACACAAAAATTAAAAATTTCAAAATTTGTCTCCTTTTTCTCTGCTCTTTGTCATAAATTCAGACCACTAATGATGCATCAACTAAGAGGTCAAGTTTATCCCTCTTCTTGAGTTTATTTTTCATATTTTTAACCCTAAATTTGCAAACCATGTTCCTTGCATAGTAGTGTCTTGCCATATTTCAGCGCATGGTGGTATCCCTGTTTTCCTTTTTCAATAGCTTCTCCAAGTGTTTCTTTACTCTCTCAAACCAATACTCCTTGTCTTTCTCAGTTTCAATAGTTATGGTGTCATCTATGGTATTTTGGGCTTGAGGAGGAAAACAAAGTGAAAAGCACAACAACTTGGGGGAAGGGAATGAGGGGAAAGGGAGATAGGAAAATTTATGGGAAAAATATGGGGGTAGGGATAGATGTTAGGAAAATAATGAAGGTGGATTTTACCAAAATGAGTGAGAAAAGGGTGGAAAAAGGTCAAAATATAGACCTAGGGTAAAAGCGCAACATATTTCTAGGGTTTTGGGGAAAATAAGGAAATGAAAGGATTTTGATGAGGGGAATGATGGGGAATGGTTAGTGAAGGATGATGAATGACTTAAAATGGAAATATGATGATCACACACCCAAATTAATGAATATTATTACTTTCTAGACCAACAAGACACTCATGACACTTTCATGATCAACCTTATAACACCATGACTCTTTCTTTTCAAATTTTTTATGACACTTAATGAAGCAAAAATGGCCTTTGGTGACTCAATGACTCATGAAACTTATTTTGAATTTACCTTGATGACCATGACATATGATTTATTATGAGGGTATCATTACACCTAGATAATGACTTAGGACCATTTCACAACCAAGAGAGATGTCAAATTTTATTTGAAAATATAACAATTTGACCATAAGACTCTAAATACAATGGAAAGGGTAATTTTGATCAATGTGACTATTGGACACTAACACTGGATCCTATGGGGATGGCATCTCCTTTATGAGGTTGATCTATAAAATCCATTTCATGATTGTCCATAAATGAATAGATAAAACAATCATTTTTTGATCTATGGTAACTGGGATTAGCAGGAAAATGGTTAGGGCCAGCAACCTCTTCTTATTGTGAAATAAGTGGGACATGGTGTTTTTGAACAAAAAATTCATCTCTCATGGTGATATTTTGCATCATTTCTTTGATCGTGCTTACCAAAATGTCAAGTTTTACTTCTAAATATGTCAGGTGCTCCTTCTCTATGTTCTCGCTCTCTTCTGACTTCAACTTTGACCTTTTTGACCAGATTAGCTTTCACAACTATTACATTGTCTTGCATTTATTCGAGTGTTGTAGTGTTCCTTTCTCTCAATTGAAACACCATTTCTGGATCAAAGGCATCCAGGTAGTGTAAGAGAGCTAAACCGGGAGGCATTTTTATATAAGCAGGCATTGAATGATATACTAGATTGAACCTAGCTGAAAAGTGTTGCATTGTTTCTCCTGGATTTCTTTTCAAATGATTATATTCTTATAAAATCAGAAAAATATTCTTCTTGATCACCCATTTATCAAGGAATACTTTCACAAACTAATGGAAATCGAAAATGCTTGCAACTAGAAAATTTTTGAACCATTTCTTGGCTTCACCTTGCAAAGATAGAGCAAAAATCCTGATACTGACATCATCTTCCTCAACCTAAAAAAGGTCGAGAAAATTATCAAAACTTTGAATGTGTTTTTCAGTAGTGATGTTACCATATTCTCCATCAAACCTAGGAAGATATTTGTAATAATTTTCAGGTAAATCATGGAGTATAAGAGGTAAGATGAGTGGCATGTATTTATATGGAATTTTACAAGGTATAGGAGTATGTACTGAAGCTGTAAGATTAGTCTTGATCCCTTGAGGCTCATTGAGCTGAAGATGGTCATCATAAGATTCAGAATAAGGGTCTTGACCAAGATAAAAATAAAAATAAATAAATAACGTAAGGAGAATTTGAATTCACAATTTTCAAAGGAAATGAATCAAATGCAGGTTTGTGATCTTTTCTCAAATACAATATACATTGCAAAATATTCTTGAAATTCTCAAGAAAAGAGAAGAAATAATTTATGACAAAGAACATGATGTCTTGGATGAAATTCCAAGTTGAATAACTCATCTTCCTATATTCTCCTTCCATGTTTCTGCTGGTAAGGTTCATCCACCATTAGAGTCTTTGGATTTGATTTAGAAACTGGATTTGGAGTCGCCAGGTGAATAATTTTAGCCTTCCTGTGTCTGATAATTGTCCACCATCATCAATCAGATCTGATCCTTTTCATTCTCACCCAGGGAAAATGTGACCTTTCGCTCCCCGGCAACGACGCTAAAATGTTAACACTCCTTGGTTTCCCAAGGTTGAGAAAGGAAATCAAAGAGGTAACCACATACCAACTTTTGACTTGGTATATAGCGCTACCAAATGAGAGAGGGCTCTCTCAAAATAAACCTCACATCCAATGGAAGTGACTGGAGAATATTAGGGTTTTAGTCTAGTTATTATCTCAATAGGTTTTTGATTAGGGTTTGCTGGATAAGAAGCACCAGGTTAGGAACTAGGCCAAGTATTCCAAAAGATAAATTGCAGGCATATAATGAGGCAAGGCAAGTGTAATAAGTGACACAAATTGATCTGTAATTGTAGTGTGGTGAGGAGAAAATCATATAGAAGGAATTAAGTGAGCATAATGAATTCGCTTGTTAAGAAGATGAAGACACTTATGTGACAATCTCAAGCAAAATAAAGCATACGACGCAATGTATTATGTTTAAAACTTAAGAGATAATCATGCGAAGACATGTAGATGGCTGATATAAACATATGATAATCAAATGCATAATAAATACTAAGGAAAACAAGTGTCACTAACCACAACACATGAATCCCATAAAAATAGTTGCAATTGCCTGTATTATTTTTTCCAAAATCAAGTACACAAGTTCCAAAAATATGAGCTTCCAATATCCAACCCCTCTCTTTGACTTATCTCTCAGTACATATAGATGAATAACAACATTTCCCCTATAATGGGTTGAATCTTTCTTCATAGGAACCAATTCATGAACCTATCTAACCACTACCAAATCCTTAGGGAGTTAAAACTAACTTTCCCCTTTTTTAGCTAACTGATCCTATCTCTAAAAGAGTATCCAATGTTCAACTTAACCACGGGATATTTACATTTACAATGCCATTAAAACATCTAATTTACTGTTTACATTAACCTTATTTCATTTTTAACTCTTTACATGTAGTAAAAACATTTCTCACACAGAAACGCAACAAATAACCCAAAAACACAACAACTCCTAGCAGAAGCGCAACAAATAGTTGGCTTGATCTTTTGATGACTTGGAGGTTTGAAGCTCTGTTGAAGACCTGGGAAGAAAGATTGGGATGTCCTATACACCTTGGAACCCTTGAATAATCCAAAATCATCCTTTTAGCCTGCTCAAAACTGACTTCAAAAGTAAGTGTATAGAAACACAACGACAAGCCTGACAAGTGGGCAACAAGGTGTAAAAAGGCCTTGTTTTATCATTTCCTACAAATTTATCATTCTTCAAGCATCCTAAAGTCTTTTTATGGTATCCTTATGCCTTAAGATATCCAACCATGCTTGAAATTCTTGATTATGACCCTCTGAGAAAAAGTGCAACAACTAGTTGTTGCGTTTCTGTAGAGTATTTTTTCCTCTGTGCACACAAAAATTCAAAAATTCAAAATTTGTCTCTTTTTCTCTGCTCTTTGTCATGCATTCAGACCACAAATGATGCATCAACTAAGAGTTCTAGGTTATCCCTCTTCTTTAGTTTCCTTAGGGCTCTTTTGAGTTTATTTTTCATATTTTTAACCCTAATTTTGCAAACCATGTTCCTTGCATAGTAGTGTCTTGCCATATTTATTCGCATGTTGGTATCCCTGTTTGCCTTTTTCAATAGCTTCTCCAAGTGTTTATTTACTCTCTCAAACCAATACTCCTTATCTTTCTCAATTTCTGCAGTTACGGTGTCATCTATGGTATTTTGGGCTTGAGGAGGAAAACATAATGAAAATCACAGCAACTTGGGGGAAGGGAATGAGGGGAAAGGGAAATAGGAAAAATTTTGAGAAAAATATGGGGGGTAAGGATAAATGTTAGGAAAATAATGAAGGTGGATTTTCTCAAAATGAGTGAGAAAAAGGGGGGGAAAGGTCAAAACATAGACCTAGGGTAAAAGCGCAACATATTTCTAGGGTTTTGGGGAAAGTAAGGAAATGAACAGATTTTGATGAGGGGAATGATGGGGAATGGTCAATGAAGAATTATGAATGACTTCAAATGGAAATATGATGATCACACACCCAAATTAATGATTATGATTACTGACTAGACCAATAAGACACTCGTGACACTTTCATGATCAACCTTATGACACCATGACTCTTTCTTTTCAGATTTTTAATAGTGACACTTAATCAAGGAAAAATGACCTTTGGTCACTCAATGACTCATGAAACTTATTTTTAATTGACCTTGATTAACATGACATATGATGTATTAAGAGAGTAGAATTACACCTAGACAATGACTTAGGACCATTTAACAACCAAGATAGATGTCAAATTTTATTTGAAAATATAACAATTTGACCATAAGACTCTAACTACAGTGGAAAGAGTAATTTTGATCATTGTGACTATTGAACACTAACAAAATGCATAGTCCATAGCCCTTTGAAATGTGTCTCCAACATTCTTGAGACTGAATGGGAGTTTGCGATACGCAAAGGTGCCCCATGGACAAATGAAGGCGATTTTATGTTCGTCATCCTTTTTAATAGCGATCTAGTTATATCTCGAGAATCCATCCATAAATGAAAAAGATTCACAACCGATGAAATCATCGATAATCTGATCTATAAACGAAGTTGGATAGTTGTGTTTTGGACATGCGACATTCAGATCGCGATAATCGACACATACCCTGATGGTACCTTGTTTATTGTCTACAGGAACATGATTGGATACCCATTCTGTTAAAGGAATGGGATAGACGAAACTAGCACGTAAAGTTTTTAAACTCGGTCTTGATGGTCACCTCTTTGCGAGGGTGGACAGGTTGAAGACTTTGTTGGACAGGCTAAGCATTGTCATAAATATTGATCTCATGCTCGAATTTAGAAGGATATATGCCAGGAATTTCCTCGTAAGACCAAGCGAAAACATCGCGGAACTCCTTAAAAATGGATGTGAAGCGTGCAATTTCCTCAGGACTGCAATCTGCTCTAATCAATATATTTTCCATAGTACATGTTTTGATCGAGATGTCTATGAGCATAGTCTTGGAAATATTTCCCAAGTTACCTTCAACATCGATAGTCTGAACAGTCGTGTAAGCATATGGAATGATCTCAGGTGGGTCAAAAGGCAAGATTTTCATAGTGGTTGCGTCTGAATCAGACATCGAAGCGTGGTGGTGAAACTCATCCAAGTTCGCTATTCAACAAACATGATCTATCGAATAGCTTTGTACGAAGGTAGGACTTCATCGAGGAAATCTTTAGAAGGAGATGTTTTGGGCGAGAGGGTGGTACCATTGTTCGAAACCAAAGCAGCAGAGGGTTCAAATGCAGATTGGATGGCTTGATAATCCAACTCAACCGGTGAAAGCGGCATATGTTCTCCATAGGAATAAATTTTTGAAGGGGTTGGTAGGATCCAGGGGTCGATAGAGCCATCCGAGATGGTGGATATTATTGCAACTATTTGTGGAACCTCGGGCGGCGAGAGAGGAAAAAAAACCCATAAGGGAAGACGCCTTCAGAATACCGGTACCTATACTGACGTAAGAGCCAGATATTCCTCCTACTAGGGGTACGGTGCTGCTAAACAACGTGGAATAATTCGGGGTGCAGAAGGAAAGCTGGTCCACTATAACTATCTTCCCATCTAGAGGAAAGAGGATGAGTTGAAAAACCAAAGATACAATGGCAGTCATGGTAGAAGACCAACTACGACCCAAAAGGAGATTATAGTCGAGATGGCGATCTGCGACTTCAATGTCCACTGTTATCGTTTTCCCACTAAGAGTAATGGGGTAGATATCAAGGTAGACTTTTGGGAGGAAGGTGTGGCCATGAAATTCTTTGAGGGAATTCGATGGTGGAGACAAATTATGATTACCCAAAGTGAGCCAACACGCAACTGAGATTACGTAGGTCGAAGCACCTTCGTCAATGACAGTGCGATGGATTGGCCTGCTTTTCGACACAAATTGAACTCGAAAGGAAAGTTAATGAGAAAGGCGAGGTTTGCATTTTTCCATGTCAAAGATAGCTAGCATAGAATCCCGAGGGTCAATCCCACCAAAGGCTAAAAGTAAATATTTCCTTTGCGCTGGACATGTTTTCAACACTTCAAGGGTAGACATAGCTGACAGTGCTTGCACCAAGTATTCTATAATGTTGTATTTATGGGAAACATGTGAAGAGGTGTTATGAGTTGTGCAACGAAGTGTCCCTTTGGAGGGGCGAATGACAAGGTCAACAACAGGCCTTTCGATATGAAGATCATTGGGTGGCGGTGGATTTGAACTCGATGTCGCTTCTTGAGAATTAGTGACTAGTGACTGGAGTTCCATAGGATTTGGCTTGGCTTTGGAGTTCAAATGTCTCCATGCCATAAATGGTGGATGGTACTTCACCAGAAGGATGAGAACCACCATTTCCCCCTTGCGAGGGTTGTGTTGGGTTTGTAACAATGTGTTGTTGCCATTTTTTATTAGGGAAAGGGTTGTGTAGGACAACAGGGGTCCTCCTAGTGTCCTTTTGCGTAATAAATTCTGTTCATTCCTAAAGGCAAGGACATTTATATGTCAAGTGGTCCTCAACACAGATTTTACAAGTGAACTTGGTAGTTTTGTATTTCCCTTTTTCAGTTTTAGAAGCATTTCTCTGATTTGAATTATTCTGGGTATTAGGCTCCTCCTCAGAAGGAGAGGTCTATTTCTTGTTCTTCTTATTCTTACCGCGAGGTTTTTGTGTAGACTGCACAGAGTTTACCTCAGCGGTTAGAAGAGAAGTCGTTAGGGTAGCGACGATGGCAACTGAAGATGGTTGGGAAGCTACCCGCTAAGTTGTTTTACAAAAACCCCGGAGGTTGTGCCAACGAGACTGTCGGCATGTGATTCGGGTTTATGAGTGTTGAGATCATTGGAGTTTCTAGGGGCATGGAGGAGTAAGTCATACAACATGCCATATTGCGAATAGATCAGATCTAGGTGTTGTGCACGGTGGATGGAATGGTATTCCGTGACCGCACTAGCTAAGGAAACGTCCTTATCAATGTGAGGAAGGAGCAATTTGCAGAACTAATATGCTAATAGATGATCTGGAATTGGGGCCTTAACAAGCCTTTGCCTACGCCTCCATTCATGGATATGATTGGAGATTGGGTGGCGGTGTATTGGCGCAACGTGGTTAGAATTTCAATTCCGATTTCGTATAGGATAGGGAGATGAAAGTGTTTGAGAAATTCCATTGCTAAGGCACCAAATGTGTTAATGCAACTCGTGGTAACTCAATGTACCACTTCGCAGCATTTCCTATGAGGGTGCGGGGAAAGAGCTTGAGCTGGATACTGTCATCCACCATGGAATTAGAAACATACCATAGATTATAGGTGGTGACATGTGTGGCCAGGTCATCCCCTTTTTTCCCATCGAACTTAGGGATATCTGAAGGAATCTTATGCGGTATAGGAGGCCAAAGCAGGTTGTGGTTGATGGGATCGTTGCTTACTTTATACAGATCAGGGATGTCTAGAGTTGCCAAAAATGGTAATTGCGTGGTTTCCCCCGAGTCTATCAAAGGAGGTGTTGGTTGACCAATAGGACCGTAGGGTCCTCCCATCAAAGTGTTCCCAACGAGATATGCAAGACTTGTCGAATAATAATTTCCTGGTAGCAACAGTGTAGGGATGTAAGGTGGTTGTCCATAAGGATTATTAAACTGTGGGACAAAAATTTGGTTTTCCTCGGGATAATAGGTTCCCCCTTGCCCAATTTGGTTTGGGGAAGGTTTTCCCAAATAGACGAGACTGTGTTCGGTAGTGGAATATTGTTGGCCGCATAATTTACATTTGGTATAGATCCTACACCAAAGGGTTGACCACTAAGAGGAATTGAATTAAGAATGGACGGACATGCTTGTCCCATATATTTTACGGGTACTAAAGTGCCCCCAGATACATATGTGTTGGTAACACTGCCCCTTAGCATCGAGACCAAGTGGTTTGAACTCAGCAAGGGATTCCAATCGAAAGGGTTACTGAAAGGAACCGTGGTAGCCACGTTAGTGGAAGTGGTAGTCGGAAGTCCAATAACAGACACTAAAGGAGTGGAGGCCGAAAGGTTCGGAACTCTACTCACAAGTGGTGTAGCCAAGTTGTTGGGACCATGCATATTCTGGCTAGTAGGGTTTTCAGACAACTGTGAAGAACTGATAACTGGTGAGGGAGGTGGTGGTGGAACAGAGTTGGGAGCCAACGACCCATTGGTCACCAGTTGTACATTGGAAGTGGGTGTAGTCGAAGACATCACAGTTATTTTTGCCACGTGAATCAGTAAAGGCCCAAGAGGGTTAGTGAGAGGAGGATGATAAGGAGGTTCAACCCCTTCAATGAAAAGATCATCAAGAAAAATAGTATCTTGGGGAACAATGTGTGAAACTGGGTTCAACACTAGAGATTGTTATTTTGAAGAAGAATCTGGGTCACCGAGACTCGAAAATTCCTCCAAGTTCAATGGAGGAAGGCCTCTTTGCCGCCTAGACAGACAACGAGGATCAAAGGATGCCACGATGACCGATAAATTTTATCAAAATTTTAATGTGATATATTATTAAGTCTCAATGATAATCAAACCAACACCTAAAAAATAAAAGAACTCTAAAAGTCAATAAACAAGCAGCCAGAGGGGAAAGACCCTGTCTAAGAAATACAGTTCATTGGGGATGAAACCCAGTATCACAATCGCAAACAAACTGAGTTGTTCATATGTACAGTTACAGTTTCTCTTGAGCTTCACCTGAACCTTAGATATTGGGGCCAAGTACTCTCCTGAAGACGAGCACCCTCCCAAAAACTGAAGACAGAGTAGGTCCATCTGTGTCAGGTACTAGGGCAGCCCGCCCCAGTCACCTTGTGTTTGTCTCTAAAGTATGGCCACTATGGATACCTCAAATCACAGACACTACCAGGTAGGTCACGATCGTAGACAACATGTTATATGGGCAGAACACTCGGATCCCTGATCCAGTTTTGACATCCCCGAGGGGAACCCCAATACACAAAATGTGCATTGGATATGCGATCGAAGGTGGGATACCTTCTCACACACACCAATGTTCTCTCACGCTTAACTCCTTTATGAGGGGAGCGATCCTGATAGTATGATTGCAACAAGATTTTCACTCTTTAATGACATTAGTCTCATGTTTTACGATCTTGGGTAGTTTTATCACTCTGCCTATCCCAAGATCCTAGCCTGAACTAATCTTTGTGTAATCTCATAAAAGAGTTACTGATTGGTTTTACTAAGCGCTTAATTTTAGTGTACTTTAATTTAAGTCTTCGGAGGGGGATTGGAGGTATGAAATTTATGTGACACAAACCATGCATAAAATGCTTTTAAATTCAGTTTGATGAAAGAGTTACCCTATGAGGAGAAATTCATTTATACATCCATGCAACAACACACATCCAATAATGCAGTTTAGCATATGAAAGATACTGATACTAATTCTCTCTAAAAATTATTTATCCCAATATTTTATAGAATGTAATCAACTATATCAGAAAAATTAAAAATTAAAAAAACATTTTTTTTCTCTCTTTTAGAAAGTAAATGTAGCTAGGCTAACTTTTCAAAAGAAAAACTAGTATGCGAACAAGAAACCAAGCACAAATATTTAGTTGCAGGAACCATTCTAACACCCAGCAACCTAACAACCAAGGAAATCACAACAAGAGGTGAAATGACTAGGTTTTGGCTGAGTAACGCTCTCCAACAAAGAGTACAATGCGTTAATATCTTGACTAATGCACTGTTCACATGTAGGCTCAACGTTAAACACCCTGGGGTGCACACAAAGGACACATTACAGAGGTTAGATTACAAAATAGGGTCAAGTAAGGTCTGATCTAAAAACTGTGAGCAACTGAGATGGTTGCAGAGCACACCAAATGGTCAAAAAGGGATGTGAGTAGAACGGGAAGTGATAGAAGGAGAGAACCAAGAGTTCGAAATAAAAACTAGGAACTAAGGATTAGTCCCCAACGGAGTCGCCAATTATTCTTAGGGGTAAAATGCATAGGTGGTAGTTGGAGTAAGATCCTTCTCGGGCCTTCCCGGGACCCAAGGCAGACAATCAGATTAGATGCAACATTTACAAAGACAATAGATGCATGTTTATACAAGTATTTGATTGACAATATGAAATAGAGAAGGATTACCTCAATGTGTAGTGTCGATCTGTTGGAGAGCTCAAGGTAGTGTGGTGGAAGCCCGCCTCACTAGCTCCAAGTTCGAATCCTGCAAGCCAACAATGAAACTAGTAATATGCACAGTGTTATCACAATAAAAAATCAAATACAAGCATATAATTAAACATGAACTAATATAAGTATAGGCCACTTATAACATATATCTTAAACAAATAACTCAATAGATGTAACCACAAGATATCAAGTGGACAAAATAGAGGCAATTTTATTATATCGAATGAAGGAGGATTATAACCATCGGCTTGGTCAGGCCTCCCTCAATACTTCAACTCCTATATTTCTCTCTTCAATCTCCTAGTGTGACAATTATTGGGAAATATCTCTCAGTGAACTATGCCAACAATGAAACCTCACACTAACAAAAGTTCGCTCCTTGCACAATCAACCTTGCCTCCAATTTATAAGAGTTTGGGAGGACAAACCTTACAATTCTTCTCCATTAGATTGAATAGGGAAAAATCCATGATGTTTCCATGCTTTTCTAGGTTTTTCCCTTTTTGGATGCTTAGTTAGGTTTAGCAATGTCCAATTAGAGGTCTGCACCGCAGGTTGCTAGCTTTTTGGATTGACTATTTGAGAAAAATCCGGAAATGTCAGTCATTAACTTGGAAACCACCCCTAATTCTTCATGGAACATGGGTAATGTGACCCTTTAGGAAAAACAATGCATTAAATTAGGCACTAATGATCCCTACAGGAAGCAAGAAAGCGTTATAACTCAGCATGGCAGTTTCTGGGGTGCATTACCATGACAAAATAGGTCTTTGTCTTGGTCAATTTATTCCATCCATGTGTCTTTCTCCTTTGAACTAATGAGGAGGCCATGTGTAGTATAACAGATCTCAAAGTCCTAACCCCCCTTCCATCTTGGGTTTGATGAGGTTTTGCCACGATACCAATGCCCATTTCTTCAGCTGTTGTGCACCTCCCCAAAGGAATTTCTTAAAGATTTCCTCCATTTTGCTACATATAGTTTTAAGCACAACCATTCCAGATAGATGATAAATGGGTATGGATTGAAGGAAAACTTTAAGAAGAACAGTGCGACCAACCAGGTTGAGGGCTCTAAAGGTCCAGTTGCAAGGCTTGTTTTGGATTTTTTGAATTAATTGGTTCCAGCAAGCTATTTTGAGGGAATCCACGAATAGGGGCATGCCCAAATATTTAGTAGGGAGAGAGCTAAGGCCAAATCCCAACACCCTGGCCATAAAGGTTTGGATATTCCTGGTTGTATTAAAGAAGAAAATGAAATATTTATCGTTATTTATCAGTGTCCCAAAGGCTTCCATGAACACATGAATAATTTCTTTGATGCTTTGGGCTTCCTTTAGAGAGACATGGCAAAAGAGCATAATGTCATCTACAAATTACTAATGAGTGAGGGGTAGTTCATTTCCCCGAAGTCTAAGACCCTGAATCTTGAGATTATGAGCTTCGTTCTTCAGTAGTCTGCCCAGGCCTTCTGCTGCTAGAATGAAGAGGAAAGGCGACAAGGGGTCACCTTGTCTAAGTCCCTTGGTAGGATTAAAATATCTAGTGGGAGAGCCATTGAGGAGAATGGAGTAGACTGGGGAGGATACCATGGCCAACATCCATCGAATCCATATTTGATCAAACCCATAAGCTTGTATAATGCTGGTGAGGAAGGTCTAGTTTATGTGGTCATAGACTTTAGACAAGTCAAGCTTGATCATCATCCCTCGAGCTTTTAGTGTTTCAAAGAGTGGATCACTTCTTGAGAGGTGATGAAGCCATCTAAGATTTGTCGGCCTTCGACAAAGTCAATTTGTTCAGGCGAAAAAAGAGAGGGGAGTAGAGGGTGTTTTACAATAATTATGGCTATGATCTTGTAAATAACATTACACAAAGCTATCAGTTGAAATCCTTGGGGCTCCTCAGATTTATTCGATTTGGCGATCAAAGTAATGAAAGTAGCATTAAGGATCGGGAATACCTTTTGGTTATGGAGGGACTCCTCTACAACTTCCAGGACATCCTGACTTATGAATTTCCAAGCAGCTTGGAAGAACTCCACTATGAATCCATCTGGTCCTGGGGCTTTATTATTTTCCATGCCCTTCACTACCTCCTCTGCTTCCTCTAGCGTGACCACTCACATGAGGCTAAGTTTCTAATCTCTGGAGATGAGGTGAGGTATGTTTTGAGTAATTCATTAGATTGCCTTAGATCGATTCTGATCCGGTTCTGTGAGAAGAGAGTGAAAGTGTTGAACCACCAGGTCCTCCATGTCCTCATGCTGTACTACTCTATTTCATGCCTCATTTTTCAAAGAGAAAATCTTGTTATGTTGTTGATGTTGGACCATTGGTTTGTGGAAGAAGCGAGTGTTTATTTCTCCCTCCCGCAGCCAGTTGACTCTGGATTTCTGTTTCCAGAGTATCTCCTCCTATTTTTTTCGAGTTTCTAGTTGAGTAATAAGTTGCCCCTCTTCTTATACTAGAGGAATTTCCCTTCCTTTAGTGATGATCCGGTGTTGGACGTTCTCCATCTTCCATGTTATCTCCTATTAGTCTTTGATAATGTGTTTGAATTCATATTTATTCCATTTCTTAATCTGATGCTTGATCTCTTTGATATTGAGTTGGAACGTGTACACAATATTCCTGCCTACTGTCTCATTGTTCTTCCACCACTCCTTTAGTTGTCCCAACAGCTTGGGATCTCGGAGCTAGAAGGCTTCGAATCTGAAATGGCGTTTTTTAGGTCATGTTTTGAGATCAATCTCCAGGCGAATTGGCCAGTGATCAGATCCCATACCTAGGAGGATGGATGCTTCCACGAATATGTTGCAGGAGATGACCTGCTCCGAGGCCATAAATTGGTCCAATCGTGATGCGATCTCATTCTGAACTTCTCTTCGATTGTTCCAGGTGTAAGTTCCATTGTTGGTTTGCAGGTCTACCAGTTTTAGCTCTGATATTGAATCCATGAACATCTCCATATCTGGATCTTGTCGGCGTATTCCTCCTTTCTTTTCCTCTAGTGATCCAGGTGGATATCGGTGGCCACCCACCTATTCCATTTGGACTCACACCATCAATTCTTGCAGCTTTTCACTTTCAGCACAAATTACTATCTTTAGCAGGTTTTCGGGTCCTGCACTCCCAGAGCCATTTTGGGGCCCAAATGATCCAATGGATATTGGTGGCTGCCCACCTATTCCATTTGAAACGCCACCATCAGTTCTTTCAGTTTTTCAATTTCAGCACAACTTACTATTTTTAGCAGTTTTCCGGGTCCTGAAATTCCGGAGCCATTTTGAGGCCCTAAATGACGTTTTTTGGGCATCGATTCACTGGCGCATATGAGTCTATTTTGGAATCTATATTTGCGGTCATTAGTTGTAGTCCTCCGATAGATCTTATTAACGAGGTATGGTGCACGTAAAACAGAGATTGTATGCCAAAGTTGCGTCCCTGGGAAGTTGAAACACCAATTTACCCAAATGGGGCCCATAGTTTTGGTGCTTCATCTCCTAGGGTTAGCTTCTTGGATGTTTAGGGTTTTCCATTGTTTCTCAGCAATAAATAGGCCTTCGAGCCTCATTGTAACATAGTGCAGAGGCCTGTAGACTCCACATCTCTTCTCATAGATAAGCTACCAACGCCCTAGCTATTTTATTTCCATTATGTCTGTAAGCATATTTATGTTATTTGATATTAATGAAATGAAGCATTTTTTTTGTTGCATCTCTGTGTTTATGTCTATTTTTGTATTTTATTGCGTTCCTGCATAAATCTGGATCATCTAGGGACATTATCATGTTAAAATCCCCCCCACTATCCATAGGTCCTCCAGGAATTCTCTTCACAGGCTTGCTAGGTTATGAAGGAAGGCCCCTTTCTCATCTGGAGTATGAGGCCCATATACTCCAGTGTGCAGGTCCCAATCTCTGGATCCAATGTGTCTAAAGCGCCCGTAAGCATTCGGGGTCTGCTTACCCAATCTTCAAAGATAACTTCTGTCGGGTTCCAAGGTATGGACTATCCTCCCACATTACCTCTGGCGTCCAGTGTTATTACTTCGTATTGTGGCTTGAAGGTTCTTACAATATCCTTGAGTTTGGCCTCCATGATCTTGGTTTCCTGTATGATATGATACTGGGCTTATCTTTCCCGAGATGATCTTTCAAATGGCATTTTTTGCCTTTGCTATTAAGGCTGCGAATGTTCTAGGATGTAGTAATCATTTAAAATATTTGTTGAGTTGATGAAAGGCTGCAGATAGTGGTACTACCTTACCTGAGTTAACTAATGTTTCCCCTATCATCTAGATGGTCTCATTGAGGTTCTTTTTGCCTCTTCTTTTGCTCCCTTTCCCTAAAGGGCCTTAATCTCCTCCCTGGCTCTTATGTGCTCCTAGCTGCTCTGGTTGGTCTATATTGATATTTCCCTATTTCGCTTTATATCGTTGAAATGTCTCTTTGTAAAGCTACTTTTGTGCTTATGGGATGAAGTGTTCATCCAGAAGTCTCCATTCATTCACTAGTCTGTGCAATACCTGCTCCTCATTGCTTAGTTCCTCTCTTTGGCTACCAATTTCCATGTTTGATTGATCTGGTCCTAGCTTTGTGGTTTCTTTATCCATCATTTCTTCTTCCACCTTTCTTTTGGCCTTTGTCCCTTCCCTTTATTTTTCCGGTTGGTTTCCTTTTCCTTGTTCTTGCCCCATCTCTTCGAAATGGTTTCCTTTTTATTTTTCTTCCCCCATCTCTTCTGTCTCCTCCTCCTCCTATAGAATCTCAAACCTATTGTTGCTTTGCGTTCCTTTTCTTGACTTCAGTGGGGTCGGGTTTGTGGTTTGGTTATTCTTTGGGCCCTTCTTCCTCCTCTGGACTCCTGGATTCTGTCAGACTCATACTGCGGTTTCCTTTTGTTTATTGTCTTTCGTCGTCTCCTTTGACTCAGTTTGTTTCAATGGAAATTCTCGAAACAAATGGCCATAATTGTGGCATCTCCGACACTAGAAGCGAATGTGCTCGTAATCAATGGGTTGTTGTCATACCTCATTATGGTATTCCAGTTCAATGGCTTCTGGAATGGGTTCTGTTATATTCATGTAGACGCATATCCTTGCATATGAAGTGTATTTTCATCGTCTTGTGGAGTTTGCAACTTTTATGAAGGTTCCTAGAGAGTTTCCAATGTATTCCAGGATGTCTAGGTCCCAGAAATCCACCGGGAGGCCAAAGAGATGGACCTAGATTGGGGCAGCTAAGAAATTTTCTCCATTTGGGTTGTAACATTATACCCCATGTCGCATGAACATCCCTCCATCGTTGAAGAAGTAAGGACCCTCGTCAAAAACCATTTCCTTATCTTCTAGGCTAGCGAATATGGCTGTAAAAAACCCCTCGCTCCTAGTTTCAACTCCACATGTCCACATGCCCTTTCGATTTCCATTTTTTATGGATTCATCTCACCAGATCGCGTTCCGTTGGCCAGACCCCTATGAACTTGCATGATCCTTCATGTATGTCCTGTATTCTTCCACTTTGTTTCCTAGGATAATGAAGCAAGGTTTTTTTGAGGCTCATGGTAGGCATTTTCCTCGCATGCAACTCAGCCCCTAGGACCGACGATCCTTTCTCGTGACTCGCTTGCATGTTGGTTGTCTGCGCTCCCTGCACTTGATTCTCCATTGACCACATTACAAAAGGAGGGGATCTCTCCCCCCAATGGTTTTACTCATCCCTGTTGTCAACGTTGCATCCCGTGACTAAGCCGATGTAGTGGTTGGATCATTCTGCCTTGGGTCCTGAGCGCTGTCAGAATTCGAGGCGCCCTGTCGAACCCTATCAAACCCTAGCAGAGCCATTTGCTCTCCAACCAATGTTTTTTTGTTACTTAATATTAACATTGTTAATATAAATAAATTAAATCATTAATGTAGTTTTCAATTTTAGGTTTTAAAAAATACTATTTAATAATACTATTAAGTTTTATATTGAGATTTTAATGAATATAGTATTTTATTTTAAGTTTTAATAAATTTACTTTATTTTATTGTTTATATTAAAATAGATTTTAGATTAAAAAGTGGACTTTGTTTTACACTAAATAAATTTTTCTAATATTTTTAATATTTATATTAAAGTAATGATTATTAATATTGTTTTTATTATATATTAATAATATCTTAAAATTAAGATATTATTAATAATAATATTAATATTTGCACAACCATATAAATTTAGTTTATATAATTATATATGAAGAGCATAGATAGTCATATTTATGTACACCACATAAATAATTATTAAATATATGATGTAAAGATAATTATTAAAGATGGATTATTTGTGATTATTAATAATTATTTAAAATTAATAACATACACATATATGGGTATTTTATTAGTATAATATTATACTACATATTATCTCTCTTAGGCGTTTTAAATGTAGTATCCACAAGGCTTTCACTGCCATCCATGATGTGAAGCAAGACTTTGTTGTCATTAACTAGTATAAATGGACTTGCAACAAAGCCTTTGGCCGTTGGTGTCTTGTCACCCTTTAGGAAGTGTGGATGGCTACGGTCAACGAATTCATTTGGTGTTGGACGCCATCCAACATATTGTTGACCAACACAAAAGACCATTTGACTGATATTAATTGATGAACTCTTGGATCCACATTGAAACATAATTAATGGTTTGTTATCCTAATGTGACTCCCTCGGACAAACAACTTCTCGAACTTGGTTAACGTTATGTTCCATATGTTGATATTTGTGAGTAGATTTCAGTGCATTACGTTCACCATAATGCACAATAACTTTGTCAGCAAATTCCTTCATCGATTAATCCAAGACATAACTCTAACCCTCATGAGATTCATTTGTGGGAGCACACATTACTTCAATGATTTTGTACACTCAACGTGGTTGCATTATTAATGCCAATGCTCAACACAAAATCAACTCCCACAAAATAAAACAGAACAATAATATGCCAGAATACCATTCTCATGAGGATCATTTTCATGTTAGTTTATGCATCTCTTGTAGCAATGGAGGCTATGCAGTATCACATCATGTGGGAATATTACATCCACATGCATTTAACTTATGACCAAACACAATAATAACAATTGGCAGTTACCAATGATGGTAGCTAAATGACTTTATTTCACATTCAAACCGACAAAGTATTTGTACCTTCTTAATTGCATGCCATTAATACCATGGTATTGCCTAGTAGTTTTATGTGAAATCTCAACAAATGTGTTTCCTTCTTTCGATCGTAACATTAATTATGGAATGATCTCTTAGATTTCATTAACAACAACTACATTCGAGCATTTAAGGTCTTTAGGAAAATATCAATTTTTTTTGTGGATTTTGCTTAACATATTTTGAACTAGGTTCATCTTCATTTAATGGAGACAAGCTGATAAATATTATTTTATTTTATTGTCCCATATGTTTGCATCATTTATCCACGAATAATGAATAACATCTCATTCATTGGTCTCCTTCTCCTACAAAGAAAGAGCCTATAGTGCTTAGATTAGACTTCAATCGTTCGCATGTATCATTCAACATTATATCATCCATCTGGTTAAATAAAGGCACTCGATGGAAAAGGTTTGAACATAGATGGTGTTTAATATCACGACAAGGATTCATTGCTAGGTTTTTCGAGAAGAGATTCCTCCTCACTTCTTCATCAACCCCACTAGTTGCAACCCACTTGTACTAATTATGCCACTAGATTCGTTCACTTAGTTCCAAAGATAGTTGGTGGTGTTGGATCCATTACTCAATATCCATGTACTTAATTCTCCATTGTTATAGCTTGATTATTATTGATTGTAGATAGGTTTGCATGTTGGGGAGCTATTTGTTGTGCTTCATTGCTGGAAATTGCAGAGATGGAGGTTGCAGGGGACTCTAAATTTGTTATATATTGGGTGCAGGGGTGAACTTCCTTTGGTCCCCCAACATTATACAATTGGATGACTAAGGTCCTAATTTGCCTGTTCAAATGCATCAAGTTCTCCCACGTATACTGGGAGCAAAACTAGGTTGCCGACTCCCTTTCCAAAATGGGATGCAGTGCTTTGCAAAGAAAGATCTTCTTCTCGATCCTTGTTGATGGAGTTATCACAACTCCGGTGATTTCTCCTTCTAATGGTGATGCCTCTTTTTTTTCCCCTTTAGCCTTTGTTTTGTGCTGTTATTTGCTATGGGGATTTTGCCTCCTCTTTCATGGTCCTTTATTCCCATGGGCTGATCTCTCACTCCTTTACATAAGTATGATGAACAAAGTAATAGTTTTTCTTTGTAATTCTAAGCATGAAGTAAATTGTGATTGAATCTTAACTGCAAGGCATTTAATGTTATGTTTTTAGAAGCATTAAGTATAAAATTAAGCTTACAAATCCTACGAACAATGTAACTACTTTTATTCATAATAGAAGTTGTCATCTTTTCTTCCCGAGAAAAAAGGAATAGGTTTGCATGTTACCCATTAGACGTGAAAATAGAGCCAAAACAATAATGGCGATTATGATAGTGAAGGAAATCTCCCCAACAGAGGTGCTTGTAGCAAGGTTTTTGCCCCAAAGAGCTCAGGTTTTGTAAGTCTCACCATAAACAATAAAATTGTTTGTCTGAAAACTCAAAAGATCTAGCACTGTTCTGCAAAACATTTATATGAATGCCAAATGTGAAATACTCATCACTACCACCATGAAGATATATAACATTGCTCACTCTAAATCATTCATCCCTATGTGTTGAGTCCCGTCCCTGAAAGGTAATCAACATCTACGTTATGGCAAAGAGAGGACAAATCTTCATTTGTCCCTCATCCCACATACATGCTTGGTTATTGCCACCATGTCCTCATGAAATTAGGGTTTGCAAAATTCCCATGCATATTAGGGTTTAATGTTACCATGTGATTTCAGCTTGTCTAGGATTCATGTAAATAGGCACCTCTTTGATCATTAGATGGATATCGTCACCAATATTAAACCATTCGAACTTTACATTAGCCTTTAAAGCAAAATGTAGAGCATGTTTCTGCTAGTAAAAAGCCAAGCATTGAAATGCAATTTTTCTTGTGAGTCGAACCATATTAACAACAACATCATAGTCTTTCATCGTATTAGCATATAAGGTGAGATAATTATCCCAAGTATAACCATTCTAAACTTAGCTTATCAAATCTAAGCCAGGGAGAGCTCTCTAGTAACACCCTTATGGTCTCCCAATCCATGTTTAAGAAAATCAAGCAAACAAAATGTATTTATAAACCTATTCCCAATGGACAAAGCCCTTTTTAAGTATTCCATATCCCTCTTAGAAGTTTTCTAGGTCTTCGTATGACTGTGCCATATGACACCATCCTTCCAATATCATGTTAAAAATTCTGGAAGGCTACCCTGCTTACCCAAACACAATATGAATTAGCAAGATTATGCGGCATAGGATGTGCTTTTACAAACTTAAGTGCTAAAAATTTGAATCCACAATGGATTAGAGATTGCAAGAATCAACTAGCTAAGCGAGGTAGCTTCAATAAGATGGATTTTGTAGAAACTCGAAAATAACCTTTGAAATGATCATGGAAATACAAGAGATAAAGAAGTTTTTTCTTGAAAATGTGTTCAATGTTAAATGTGAATTCTTTGAAGATTCAAGCTTGATGCATGAACATCATGCAAATCAATTTAATTATTGAAACTGACATGGATATGCAATGCAACTTTCTAACATGATAATGCAACTATTATGACTAAGAGTGAAAGCATGTGAATGAATCAACACCTCTACAAAACATGATGCATTCAAAAGAATGAGACCTAGAATGGGGCAAGGCAGACATAAACAACTTACCTTGTGAAAAGATGAGCAACCATAGTTCTCAATGATAGCTAGGTCATCTAAAGATTTAACTAATCCATCTCATAGGCATAATCATTGAAACCTTGAAAAGCAGAGGGGGACCCAAGATTTGGGTATCTAGGTTAAAATTTTTGGGTGGTGTTGTAGTAGCTACAACATATCCTAAAGGGGCGTATACAATTCCTTGGGTTACTTGATCCCAAAGCCTTACCAGGGAAGCCTCCCTTGTGTTGGATTGTGTCCTTACTAAAGAGAGGGGTGTGGTTGCTAAGGTGACAATGGTAACACTCGTGTGTGTTGCACATTGTCTAGATCACCTAATAAGACTTTGCACTAGGTACTAGATTTTGTTGTAATAGTCCACACCTACTACCCAAAAATATAATTTAATATCTTACTAAAATAAACTTAAAAAATAAAATCTTTAGTTTTTTCCAAATAAATTGCTAAATTAAATAAAATCCAAAAAAATATAAACAACTAATTTTAATTATTGTAATTTATTGAAATAAATCGAATCCAAAAACATAAATTAACAATAATTAAAATTGTACTTCTATTTTAAATAACATTAAAACCATGTCTCTTTAGCTATGATTACTGAAAAGTAATACATAATCCGAACGAATCCTTAAATTATTGTTAGAACATATACAAACTTAATTGGGGGATCTTGAAAGTGTCAAGAGCCATCTCAGCTTCTCGCTGGAGTGTGAAAGTGCTCCCGAGAATATTTTAAATATGAAAATACCTATAAATGGCCTCCAAACCTTCTACCTGCCCAACAATCTATGCGCATATGAGGTTTCTAGACTCCGAGACCGGACACAGCACAGCTGATGCAGCCGATCTGATGTCTTCTGCTCACATAATCAATGTGTAAGCAACAGAACTAACAACCCAGATCAAAGGGATCTCCGAAGAATGCCACTCTTCTCATATCGTTTTGTGTTGAATTCTTCTCCATGCGTAGACGGTCACACGAATCTGGTGGACTGCTATGCCCACACAAGCTCTGCATGCCACCGTTTTTCACAGAAAATGCACATGCCACTGAAGGCAATCAACAGACTTATAGATTCAAACTTTGACATACATGCTTTTCATGTTTGCCTGGAGTCTGATCCCAGCAGAAGCTTGAATTTCAAGGTAATTGTCCCCGTTTTTTCTCTAGTCCATGCAAGTGATTGTTCATATTGCATTCAACTTTCAAGGCTCCTGCATTGTCCTGAACTTTGCATCTCACTCTGTTATTTTGTTGGTTTTCTGTTTGGCAATGGCAGTTGTGTTCATTGTTGGAACCTTCAGATCTAAGCTAATTCCCATTAAGCAGAGCTTAATCGTCAAGTAGGTTTACGACTTTGCGAAAGTCTGAAAATTCTCGGGTGGGTCCAACTTCTAAGTATCTTGAAATTTCCGTAAAAGTTCTAAAGTGGGTCTTAGTACTTTGACAATTTTTGGAGAAATTCTCATTTGGGTCTAGTATTTTGAAAGCTTCTGCCAGAAAATTTCAATTGGTTTGAAGATCTTTGTATTGGCAGCTTTCAATGGCAGCTTTCAAGCGACCGGGAAGTGGTGGGTTCATAGCAGCAGCAACAGTCCTTGTATGTTTGCTTGTAATTCACATGAGTCCAAGGCCTCCCGCCCAGCAGCACGAGTACCTTGGGACTTTTCCTCCCATGTATGTCAATTCTGCTATTGTGTTTATTGCACTATTTGCGTTTACTGTAAAATTAAAATTTCTTTTTTGTAGTATTTTGTCAATTATAATGAATTTTTATTTGGAGTGCTTAAAAATTATGTTATGGTGGACAATCTAATTGATAAGAAAATTTCTACAGAAGAGAGTTTAATCCCTTAATTTTATTACCTGTTGACATATATGACATGTACCGATAAATTTTCTTCTTTTAATACAGAGACAGGACTGTAATGTCCAGAAGAGGGAGTCCACAAAAGAGTATATGGAATGTGCAGAGCCTTGTGCACTGGAAGCCTTGCGAATGGTGGACTGCTAAACCCATAACTGGTAATTGATTATTTGCCTGATTCTTTGTGCAGTTGAAGTTTATAAAGTTTTAATTGTGTGGAGGTAGATCTGCCTCTGAATCATCTATGCTATTCTTTAAGATCCTAACTCAAAGGTCTTACTTGAACCCCTGTAAGGCCCTAATCCCGAGTTTTGATTAGAAAGTAAGGTACTGGGCCCTGCTCTCATTTAAGGTCCTGGTCCTGAGCTCTGCTAAGGCAGGCAAGGTCTTGATTGAAAAGTCTTAACTAAGGAAAGGTCCTAAGCTAGGTATGTGTTAATTCCTTGCCACTGAAAATATGCAGGTCCTTCCGTGGAAAGCAATGGATACATTAAAGTTGATTGCCATGGAGGTCTTAATCAGATGCGACGAGATGTAAGTGTCTGAAATAACAGCTCAATTCTGAGTCGACGTTGATTTTTTTCCTGAAAAAATGCTTCTTATTCTGACAATTAAAGCACTAATTCAAACTGGCTCACGTCTATATAAAGGAAAGCAAAAAGTTCTTAAGATAGGTTGAGTTACTGGATCTCAACTAGTTAAGCATAAGTCAACAAACGTACTCCATCTGGAGGCCATTAAATATATAATTTTCCAGGTAGTAGATCTCAACTAGCTATGCGTAAGTCAACAAACATGCTCCACCTGGAGGCCATTATATATATAAAAAAATTTCCAGGTAATATATCCTAGGGAAACTGCCTAGGCACTTCCCCTCATTCTGAGGATGGTTCCCTAGGTAAACCCTAGATTCTTCAAGGCACAAAGCCAGGTCAACAACTCATGAATAGGTTATTTATAGCTCATCAGCAGTCAGTTCACTAAAAGCATACATGTCTCAAAGTGGGATTTGAACCTTGGTGGGAAGGGTAAGTTATCCTTACAACTACTCAGCTATGCCCAATTGACTCTTGAAGGCTAAGATATGCTCCAGTCATGCTGTAATATTTTACATAGCCCAAACAAGTATTTTTCTTTTTTCTTGCATATACATTGTGTAATATGAACTATCTAGCTTGGACTTCTCTGTTTCCCAAACCCAGAAATGAGTTTGTTGATAGTGTTTACCTTGCCAATCTTGTTGTCTCTGCAGCTATGCGATGGTGTAGATGTTGCTCGTCTACTCAATGCAACATTAGTCCTGCCAAACTTTGAAGCGGCTTCATATTGGAATGATACAAGGTAGCGTACAATGTCTGATATGAGTAGGCACATTACTAATGTTCTGGAAATGTTTGATGATGCAATGAAAAGATTTAGAATCTTCTTTGAAGTTTTGCAAGCAAGGAAATATTGGTGCCCTTGTTTTTATGGTTATGTAAACAAATTGCTAGGAAATAAATATGTCAATTCTGTGAAGCAGGGGAAACTGAAATTAACAGCATTTGTTATTAAAGGATTCAGCATATAACCACATCAGGGAGAGGAATTCAACTACTTCCACAATCTGGAGTCAATTAGGATATGGACATTATTAGACTTGGAACTAGAGAACTTTGGGTATCTTATTACATAGATCTTTGAAAATAGGACAGGCCTTTCAGATACGTTGTAATGTACAGGTTTGACAGACCAACTGGTCTAAGATGCTAAGTGAATATATTCAAATCAGCTTATCCCTTTTTATCCCCAATCAGCCACTAAAGAATGCTCAATCATGGCCTTCTGTGTTCAGTGATTTGTTTCTTTGTGGCTCTTAGTAGCTGGAACTGGGAGCTTATATGTTAGCTACAAACTTGCCATCAATCATGGCCTCCTGTGCTAAGTGATTTGTTTCTTAGGGGCTCTTGGTAGCTAGAACTGTGAGCTGATATGTTAGCTACAAACTCGCAAGAGTTGAGCCTTTTGTAAATTTGTCCTTGAAAAATGCTAATTGGCTGCTAGCATAATTAATAATTATGTTGCTGTATGCATTGGATAACCCCTATTATATTGGCGAAAATACTGATAACCCCTATTATATTTGCGAAAATACTGCTTAACCTAAAGGAACATGCCAAACTCAGACATCAGAGTCCAAACATTAACTGTTGCCATCATAGTTGTTAAGTATTTTGGAAAATTCTTGACAATTTTGCTGGTTTGTATAACGCACATATGCACAGGGGAAGAAAAGAAGATTTTTCACAGTAAACTCTCTGTATTTTATATTTTATCAGATGAGATTGAATAATTTTATTAATGACCACAAAAGAGTAGGTCAATGGGATCTAAAGGTTTACCTAGTGTGAACGAAGCGTGGGAGTGCAAAGGCAGCTCCTATAACAATGCTGAAAGTGAAAGTAAGGAAGCTTAACTACGCATCTGGATAAGCTATTTGCTATTAAACCAAAAAATATAGTGTACACTGTAAGTGTAGGGATACAATAGAAAGGCTAGAGATTGGAGATCCCAGTGCTGAACAAGAGGGAGGGAGACAATGTGAAGGCTTGCTGGTCTTATACATCATAAACTGAGGTACATGTTTATGATGTGCAGTTTGTTCCAAAAGTGGATAAAATTATCCCAAATGTTTATGTTTAATTTGAGGATGTGGATTATCCTATATTAGTTTATTTCAGTTCTAGATTTAGCAGAATATGGCACCCAACTAAAAAGGTCAGTAAATCATCAGCACCCATTTAATGACCATTTTATTTTCTTTTACACCAAGCATCTTCTAAACTTCCAGAGTTTCTCCTTGCTTAAAGCTTTCATAGAGATGTCTGCCAGCTATTCTTTAGTTTTGCAGTACACAGCCATAACTTCTCTAGTGTTGCAAACTTGCAAAGAATGTGAGCTTTGACCTTGAGGCCTCTCCCAAGTATAAGGCGAAGCACAATTGTTCTGGATTAGGAAAAAGGTGGAGGGGGGTGTTGTGGAACTCCCTGAATAGGCAATGGAATCGAGCATGTATTTCATGGTAATAGGGATGTCTGAAAATAAAGTACTCCTTTTCCTTTGTCTCTTATAAATGGTAGGTTCGCCATAACCTATCCTTATGTGGTATCTGGTGCTTAACTTCCACTTGAGTCTAGCGAGGACCCACTTAGAACCAGCCTAGGGGATCCTAACTCCATGTATATCATGTCCAAGCATGTAAGGGTGCCACACTATGAGGCCATTTTTCATCTCTCGGAAGTGCTCTGCATAAAAGGCCATCTTGGGTCTCAAATATCCAAGGGGGACAATCCAAGTGACCTAGATATATTTCTTGTAAATATCCTCCTTGATAATCCCATTCATCTTTTGCTTATTAGGCAAGTGGCAACCAAGAGTATCCAAGGAGAAATTGAATGAAGGCAGTCTATGATATACTAGCTAATTGAAGGAAACATGAAACCTTTGAATTCCAAGCTTGTGCTCTCTTGAAATGTGGGGTAGAATGAGTCATGGTCTCCAAATATTGGTAGTGTAGAAATTCCTTGAAAATTCTGATCTGCTTGAATGAACAAATCTGAACCTAACTTGTAACCCAAGACACAGAATTTTCTCCACTTATTTTGCAGCAGAATAGAACAGAAATAAAACATAGTTTCACAATAGCAAAACACAGTATTTTTCTAGGGAACCCAACTGGGAAAACCATTTTTGCTTGTGAGAATTTTTATTGGTAGAAAAAAAACGAGCAACAGATCTCTTACAATACAACTTGTTTCAATAGAAACCAATCTGGTTTTCTCTGCTTGAACTAAGCTGAAACACTCCTTACAAGACCCCTCATCTGCTTCCCTTATTCTTTTCGCACTGTTGGAGCCCTATTTCCTAGCGCATTCCACCTCAATCTATGCACATAGGCTGCTCCCATTAACTAGGAATTACCTCCTAATTCCTAGTGTAATTTCCAAGGGAAAATAGCCTCTACCAATCTGTGCACAAGCTTCTCTTGCACACGCTTCCTCTCACAAGCTCACACACACAAACCTGTGCTCTCTATTTCCTTGTCTCACCAACTCATGCTCACAAAACAATAATTAATTCTGTGCCTTCGCCCTCCTTATAAGCTTTTTGAATAAGCTAAATCTGGCAAGTTTTATTTCTGGAAATCGAACTAGTGATTGAGTTAACTCAGTCTAACTGACTCATGAAACTCGTGCTGCCTCAATTTAGAACTTGAGACTCACATTTCAATTTCCAAAACTAACTCGCACTAGGAGACAACAACTGAGCCTCCCACTCCAGCCCATCAATCGAACTACTTCATGAACTGTCCTAACTTATAGGAATTTGTCCTAAATTTTAGGAACTCATCCTAACTTTTACGAACTCGTGCATGCTAGGGAAAACTGCTTCTTGGTCTCTTTGACTAAGGCACAAGTCAAAGGACCTTTCTTGCTATTATTTTCAACACTCCAGCGCATCAATCAAACTACTCATGAACTGTCCTAACTTATAGGAATTTGTCCTAAATTTTAGGAACTATTCCTAACTTTTAGGAACTCGTGCATGTTAGGGAAAACTGCTTCTTGGTCTCTTTGACTAAGGCACAAGTCAAAGGACCTTTCTTGCTACTATTTTCAACACTCCCTCTTAGCGAAGAAGGTGCTTTTGGAAGAACCGCGCCCACTTAGATCTGTCACCAACACTACCATGTTCTTTGCTGCTGCAACTGCTCCCTCTAAACTAGAAGACTTCCTTTCTTTCCTCTGCGGAACTTGATCCGAAGACCTGTTCTTTCCCACCATGTTCTGCGAGTCCATCACTTCAGTCATAAGTGCCATGTACCCGATGTACCTCTATGGCTGCTTCCTATGGGTGGAAGTGATACTGGAAGATTCAACTCTCTTTTGATCTCCCTTAACCAAATCCTCTACCTCCACTTGCCATGAGCTATGCTCCTCATCATTCTGCTGGTCATCCCAATTTCCAACTAGCTTAGATTCAAATTGAGATACTGGATGAAGCTCCATCTTGAGAGCTCTATCTTGCTCTTGCTCAACCACCACTTCTCTACTCTGAGCTCTCCTTGCCTTGCTGCCCAAGGCTGCATTTGTCTCTACTTGCAACTTGTAGAGATTCTTAACCCTCACACCAATCTGCTTCTTACATCCAGAAGCTAAGTGTTGGAGGTATGCCTTACCTCTCTTGAAGATGATATCATATCCCTTGTCCTCAAGGGTAGCTTCCGAAACAAGATTCTGCCTCAATCCTGGAACATAGAGAACATCTTTGAGATGAAGAGGATTACCTGACTCCCTCTGAAAATTGATAGTACCAACTCCTCTAGTTGCATATTGACCATCATCTCCTAACTCAATCTGAAACTGCATGTGTTCTTCTTTAGGTGGCTAAAAATCTTCTTGTTCCCGAACATATGGAAGGATGCTCCCGAATCAATATACCATATACTGCTATCTGCTAAGCTTGCCATGCAAGAAATCAATGAGAAATATTTCTCGAAGTGGGTAGAAATGGCATGTCAATGAGAAATCTTTCTCAAACTGGGCAAAAAATGCATCTACCTCTATTGATGCAGCTACATGATCCTTAGTGGACTCCTTTTGCTTAGGGGTAGAGTGTCCAAACTCATGGCAATGGAAGCACTTGGTCTTGCTTAGATCCTTCTTCTTGCCCTTCTAACTGGACTCAGACTCTCCTTGGCCCTTCTTACCCTTGGCCTTGCCTGCCGGGGCAAGGTTCTCCTCGTCCACTGTCATAACTGATCTACCATCTCTAGTCCCTCTTTGGATCTCTTCTCGAATACAGTCAATCCAAAACCTTTCCCAATTGGGAAATTTCTCTCCCACTAACATCCTGAAAGCGATAAGGTTCTCCTCATCCACTGTCGTAATTGATCTACCATCTCTAGTTCCTCTTCGGATCTCTTCCTAAATGCAGTCAATCCAAAAACTTTCCCAATTGGAAAAATTCTCTCTCCCACTAACAACATCCTAAAAGCCCTGCCAATACTTGTGAAGTCCAAGTAAGGCAAAACTCACAAGGTCATGATCAGATACAATCATGCCCACACCACCTAGTTCATCTCGTACTTGAGTGAACCTTGACAAATATGTGATGATGGGCTCATCCTTGCTTATTTGAATACTCCTCAACTTCTCCTTAAGAGCAAGCTTCCAGGTATCATTGGTACTCTGATATAGTTTTAAGATGGCATTGAACATCTCATATTTTGCCTTCTTCTCATGGTTATGAGGTACTATTTGATCTTAGACCCCTTTTAGAATAATCCTCCTTCCCTCGATATAATTATTATAAAACCGGTTGGAGGGTGCATCCAACTATAGTCCTTCGAAGGAGAGCATAACATTGGTGTTGATGAAGAATGGGATTTGGGAGTTTGTATATTGGGAACTCATCCTTCCTACTGATGGTGCACAACTGATCATCCATGTCAAAAGGATGTGAAAGTTAGGATAATCATTCTAGATGGGGTGAAGGATCATTTGATCCCTCATCTTTCCAAAAGGAAATTCGTCAGGGAAATTTGGGAGGTTTTGACTAAGTTATATTAGAGTGACAATGCAAACAGGAAAATGGTGTTGAAGGAGAAGTTGTGAAACACCAAGATGTCCAATTCAAATATAGTTGCTACATATCTCACTAGGATCACATAGGTCCGAGACAAGTTGGTACAATTGGGGAGGTTGTGTCAGATGTAGGGTTGGCAAGGAAAACCCTCTATGGGTGTTCCAAACATTGGTAAACCTTTGTTAAAGGGATGATAGCACGTGAGCACCTACCTGATTAGAAGAGGTTATGTGATGATTTCTTATAGGAGGAGATTCAAGAGGTTTCTCTTCATGGGAGCCACTCTAAGGGTGATGATGAGAACCTTTCCCTTGCCAATCGGTAAGGATGGTCAGTTGTGCATCATCGATAGGAAGGGTGAGTTCCCGATTTGCAAACTCCTAGATCCTATTCTTTATCAACACCAATGTTGTCCTCTCCTTTGAAGGACTATAGTTGAATGTGCCCTCCAACCAATTTTCAAACCTTAACCTTGTTGCAACCATCCTTACAAACCTCCAAATCAAATACTCAACTTTGCCCTTGACAATCAGGCAAGGGCAAGGGGAATGTGAAGAAGAACCCAAAAGGAAAGAGTACCTCGGTATTTGGAGAAAGAAAGAACATGAGAAAAGTAAAATGCTTTGCATGCCACAAGTGAATGTTCAAACAAGAAGAAGGGCAAGGGGAAGTCACAGGTCAGTACATCAACATACTTGCAGGTGTGCGAGTTTTCTAATATGTTTAACAAGGAGTTCTCACTAGTGACATGTCTTTTTGGCACCATTGGTAAAGGTGCATGGTTTGTGGACAGTGGAGCATCTCGTCATATGATGGGATTGTGGGAGTTATTTGCCAGCCTGAGAGAGAATGACCAAGATCTTTTTGTGGAGCTTGGCAACAATGCCATGTGTACAATGGTGGGAGTTGGAACGTGGAACTATACATTTTCAACTAGAGTTAGGTGAACCCATGGAGGTTACATATGTTCTATATGTTTTGGGGCTACATAAGAACCTTCTTGTAGTCTCAACCAGGGAGGACAAGGGATATGAAGTTCTTATCCAAGATGGACAAGTGGTTGTCATGTTGAGATCCTCTAGTTTGAGTACAGGACGAGTCATTGGGAGGAGAGAGGGTAACATGTATATGTTGAGGGGTCAACCAATGAGGGCCTTGGTTCATGATAGTGACAATTTGTGCAAGCTTTGGCATAGTAGGATCACACATTTGCATCACAGGGCTTTGCTTATATTACGACAAATTGTCAGTGGTCTTCTTGCGTTTAGTGTGGACAGCGTGTGCTTTAGGCAAGTACACCACAATTGTTTTCCCAAGCAGTGATTCTAGGTCCAAAAGGTTGTTGGACCTAGTACATTTAGATGTATGTGGTCCTACGTCAGTGGGTTCCTTGAGTGGGCATAACTATTATGTTATCTTTATTGATGATTATTCTTGGAGAACTAGGATCTACTTCATGAAGACCAACGATGAGGCCTTCAACAAGTTTCAGGAGTTTAAAGCTCTTGTCGAATACTAGATTGGGAGGAAGGTCAAAGTTCTTAGATCGAACAATGGGGGTCATTATACCTCTAATGAGCTCAAGGAATTTTGTAGAGAGGCAAACATCAAGAAAGAGTTGATAATTGCTTGCAACCCACAACATAATGGGGTTGGTGAGAGGGAAAACATGGCCATCATTGAGGCTACTAAAGCTATGGTCCATGATTATGATCTACTCGTGTTTATGTGGGCAAAGGCATGTACTAGAAGAATCTATATTCAAAATAGGAGTCCTCACACGGTCTTGGGGGACAAGAATCTTGAGGAGGTGTTGACAGGAGTGAGACTAGAGGTGGGACATTTCTACATTTTCAAGTGTATATCAATTTACCCTCAGAGAAGAGAACAAAGTTGGAGCCCTCAAGATAGATGGGCATTTTTTTGGTTATAGTGTGCTTCCAAGGCATACAAGGTGTACATTCCATCATAGGGGAAGATTGTGGTGAGTAGGGATGTGAGATTTAAGGAGCACAATGCCTTGAGGAAGTCATATGATATTGTATTAGTGGCAGATGATTGGGAGCGAGAGGCTTCGAAGGAGTAGGAGGCACCTTCTAGTTTTGTTAAGAGGAGGTTGAGATGGTTTGAGAAAACTCTTCGGTAAGTTGAGGAGCATGTGAAGCTCCTAGGAGGATGTTCAAAGAGAGTACACCACCACAAAAAATTTCGAACTACATGGCACTTATGAGTGACAATAATGATTTCGAGCCTTCCAGCTTTGAGGAGGCAACAAACCACCAACTTTGGAGGGATGCCATGATGGAAGAGTATTCTTCCATTACAAAGAAAAATGTATGTGATATTATGCCTAGGCCAATAGCAAAATAAATGGTCACTTCGAGATGGATCCTGAGGATCAAACATACTACAAATGGTAGCATCAAGAAGTATAAGGCTAGGTTCATGGTGAGAAGGTTTTCCTAGGAGGAGGAGTGGATTATGAGAAGACTCTCCAGCTGCCAGATACACATCTCTATCAGGGTTGCTATGTCAATTGCCTTAGAGATGGGGCAGAAGATACATTAGATGGGTGTGAAGACATCATTCCTTAACCAAATGATTGAGGAGGAGGTGTATATCAAGTAGCCATAGGGTTTTAAGGTGCTTGAGAGAGATTCTCATGTATGTAGGTTAAAAATGCTTTTATGGTCTCAAGCAAGCACCTAGGGCATGATACTTAAGGATTGATGGGTATTTGCTAGGCATGGGATTAATCAAGAGTGAGGTGGATCCCAACTTGTACTATATATTAGTTGATGATGATCCACTCACTCTAGTACTCTATGTGGTTGACCTCTTTCTTACAAGGGTAGAGCTCATAGAGATATGTAAGAGAGACTTAGTTGCAGAGCTTGAGATGGAGGACATTGGCATGATGCACTACTTTTTGGGGTTTGAGGTGTGGTAGGAGATAGGTGAGATCTTTCTTGGACAGGGGAAGTATGTAGTTGAAATCCTAAAGAGATTTAGCATGGTGGATTGCAGACCTATTTTTAACACCCATGATTAGTAACTTAGGGAATGGAGCTATTTGCTTGGTAAGGCACTACATAGGTGGTCCCTGCGTATGCTTGGATGTCTGCTTGGAATGCTTTTATGTTAGAGTTGGTGGATCCCACGTTGTACAAACATCTAATAGGTTCTTTGATGTATCTGGTCAACACTAGTAGGCCAGATATGTGTTTTTGTGAACACACTAAGCTAGTTTATCATGGAGTCAAGGAGGATGCATTGGGTGGCAACGAAGCATGTGCTCAAGTATCTTTGAGGTATGGATTATGGACTTAGGTATGTGAGGAGTGGCGGAGTGCAGTTAGTAGGCTATACATAGATTGGGTTGGAGTGCAGTGAACAGGAAAAGCACCTTTGGGTGCTATTTCAGTTTGGGTCAGCGATGATCTCATGGTTCAACAGGTAGCAGTCTTTTGTGACATTGAGTTCAGTAGAGGCAGAGTATATGGCAGCTAGCTTGGCAGTTTGTGAGGCCATTTTGTTGATATTTTGTGTATTTGGGGTAGCATTAGTTGTGCTCTAGGTCCCAAATTTTGAGGAAGGACAAGAGTACACTTGATCTACAAGACCCAGAAAACTGATTTGGGAAATTTCATCTAGTTTAGGAGATATTAAATTAATTAATTATTTTAATGTATTTTCCAAGTTAAAACTTAGGGAACTTCCGACACATTTTGAGCAGATGGCTCCTCATGGGCTATGTGATCAGGATAGGCTGGATGGCCTCTCAAACTTTTCAATTTGGAAGGCAAGGATCCTGATAGTCCTTGAGGCATACAATCTTAGAGACCATGCAGAGCAAACTCTGGCCACACCAAAAAATCTGGATCTCCTTCGGAAGCATAAGGATGCTGCTGGGCATGCCAAGCGATTGATTATGGATGGAATCAAGGACCATATTGTACCACACATAGCTAAGAAGAAGACAACTAATGAGATGTGGAAGGCCTTGATCTCCCTATATGAGGGAAAATTTGTCCAAAGGAAGATGCTGTTGGAGACACAGATGAGGTCATTCATGATGGCCAAGGGAGAAGACATGGAGCATTTCCTCTTCAGACTGCAGTTGATCAGAGATCAGTCGACTGCAACTGGTGCTAAGGTGGAAGACGATGTGATGGTTAGGACTGCCCTCAATGCAGTCACGGATGAGTGGGAAACCTTTGTCCAAAGTATCTTGGGCAGAGCGGACCTCCCAGATTGGGACAGCTTGTGGTCAATTCTACGTCAAGAAGAACTGCGCAGATAAACCAAGAAGCAACATAGCTCTGGATCAAGCAAAGTAAAGAAGGAAGATGAGGAAGATGTAGCCTTTGCATCAAAGAGGCAGCCAAAGAAGAAGAAGGATCTCTCAAAGATTAAGTGCTTCTAGTGTGGTGAAATGGGAAATTTTGCTAGCAATTGTCCTTAGAAGAAAAAGGACAAGGAAGCATCTTCTTCCAACGCTATTGTGGCAGATGATGGGTCAGAAGATGGGACAACCATGAGTGCTCATGAACCATGGAGGTGGGGTGACATGGATATGTAGAGGAGTTACATAGAAGAGAAGGCGAGATCCTTGAGCAGCTCATCTCTTGGATCACATGCGAGCTACGACAACCTTAAGACAGTAGCGGGACAAATAGAGCAGTGGGTGCATAGATCACAGATGAAGCAGAGGCAGATCTGAAAGCTGGAAGGAGCAGCGCAGTGCAAAGTAGCAGCAGCGTAGAAGCAGCAACAATGCAAAGGCTGATGTGACTTCAACAGCGCAGAGCAGAGCTGTAGCAGCGTAGAAGGCTTCAGAGGGACAACACAGTGCAGTAGCAGCGTGATAGATTTCAGCACAAGGGGCTGATGTGACTTTAGTAGTGCAGAGGGATCTGCTTACGCAGTGCAGAACTATGGCTGTGCATCATCCTTCAGATGCTAGCACAGAGCTGTAGCCTATGGAGCTTCAATGATGAGGATGCAGCCCATTTGACTTGTTTGTCAAAGATTGGGCAGAAGATTCAGTTGTTTCTCTCACCAACTAAAGTTGCAGTGCAACAAATCAGCAGTGGCAGTGCTATGAGCAGCATAGATGCAGCAAATTGAGAGGGAGCTGTAGTACAGATGTTGTAGTGGCAGTGGTAGAGTCATGGGCAGCAGTACAGAATGGCAACAATAGTGCAGAGTTGAGTGGCAACAGGCCAAGCATCAGCAGCACAGAACCAGTACCCAAAATCATGTAATGCATGGTGTGATGTATTACTAGAGCACACCCTTGATGCTGAGAGGGAGTGTTGAGATTTTACATATTTGGGGTAGCATTAGTTGTGCTCTAGATCCCAAATTTTGAGGAAGGACTAGAGTACACTTGATCTACAAGACCAATAAATTGATTTGGGAAATTTCATCTGGTTTAGGAGATATTAAATTAATTAATTATTTTAATGTATTTCCTAAGTTAAAACTTAGGGAACTTAAATAATTAAAGTGAATTTAATTAAACATGTGATGAAATTGTCTTAAGTCACACGGATCAAGCCTCTTTTTAATCTTAGCCATTGATTGAAGATCTAATCATGGCTGTTGGTTTTCCAACGAGAAAAGTATAAAGGAAAGGCTTGGAGTCATTTGTAAACACACACAGAGGCAGAGCACTGAAGCTAAGCTGAGATTCTAGGGTGGGTTTGCTAAGAATTCTCGGAAATGTTTCAGTTGTAGAGAGGGGAATTTAGGCCAAGGGGATGATCTAATCCTTGTTCAATACACAGAGTAAGGGTAGATCGTTTAGAGATAGCATGTAGCAGGGAAGGCCAGCACACAGACACTATAGCCCTCCAAGGACAACGTGATTTTTCAGAGGAAACCCTCAAGGGTACGTAGAGACCCTAAGGGGCAGCGTAGGGCCTGCGTCACCCAATATGGGGTAACGCAGACCTTTACGGAGCAATGCTAAAGGTCAGAGGGGCTTCAAAGGCTGACGCAGAGGCTTTCAGGGGCAGCGCCGGGGTTTCTAGCCCCTAATCTTGGCTAAGTTCTGTAAATCCCGTTTGAGGGTGTGGATCTACCAGAATTTTTTATTTTGGCCTCAGATCAGCCAGCATATATCCATTATTTCTGTTCGTCGCATATGAACCCAGCCACGTATCTTAAAAATTTAATAATAAAAAACCCTCCAAAGAAATCAGTAGACCGGCTTTTCCCGCATGGGGTTTTTTCTCTCGGGGACTATCAGAACCAAATAAATCGTGTTGCATTTGTCTATGTGTGTACAACTAGATTCGTATCCGAATTTATGTAGATTATTATGTGTTTGCTTCGATTTTAATTTGAATTTATCGCTACAATACAACTTGTCTAAGTAGGAGGAGCATAACCAGATTAACAGTAAATAATTTCTGCATAAAGTGTAAAGATTCAAAAATTTCCACACATTTGGCTTCGCAAGATGCTCACAGGATTATTTGGTCTCAAGTTGGATCCCACAATGATTCACTGTCACAATTGGAGTTGCATTAAGCTCTTAGAGAATCTAGTGTTTCATGACAAATCCAAGCATATAGAGATCATATATCATTTCATCAGAGATAGTTTAATGGGGACCTGTGAAGCTCAAGTATATCTTTATAGATGAGAAGGTGGACATTCTCACTAAGCCCCTAGTGAAGGGCAAGCTTGTGTTTTACAGAGAGAAGTTTAGTGTGTGGCATACTTTCCAGCAGAGAGAAAGGATGTCCATATTCTGATAGTGCCTCCTAGACATGTTAGGTGTCAAGCATTCAAATGACGTCAAATTGCATCTTTAGGTGTCTGCTCACGAGAAGTGAGTGATTATTATGATTTCTTTCCGAAGTTAACTCAGGGAAAGTACATTAATTAATTTAATTCATCAACGTTGACTATTAAGCCAAGTTTTTAAGGATAAATAATTTAATTATTTAAATGACTTAGATCTAATCTCTATCGTTGATCTCAAGTGAGGCATAAGATCTAATCTTAGCCATTGATCACTTAGGAGATTAGGGTTAGGGATTTGGCTTAATGAAATTATAAAATAAGTATAAGGGAGAGGTAAAGACATGGTGATTGAGAGAGCAATTTTTTTGAGTGAGAAAATCAAAGACTAAAGAGACGGGAAAGGTCTGTGGCTAGGTAATTTTGGGAGAGGAATTTAACGCAACTGAGCTTGTGGAGAAGGAGGTCGAGATATCGGAGGAGGTCGAAACCAGTAAGAAGTCAAGTTTTCCAGCTAAGGGTTTGTGTAGAGGAGGAAGGACGAATTCCTTAGTGTGCAAGGGGGGTGTATAGTTGAAAATAGGAGGCTGATTTATAGGTGGAGGAGCTGAGTTTTCCAGGGTTGATATTTTCCCAATGTGCTGAATTTCTCTAGAGGCTGAAATTCAAAGGGGGCCGAAATCCAGGTTCCATACTGTGTTGTATTTTCTGTGTATTCTCTGTGGGTCAAGGCCCTAATTTTCTTGACTTAATAAAGTGATGGAGAATTTGTTGGGCGAAACTTTCTGCTGTTTCTTGTGGCTGATTTTCTCTTTATTTCTGCTGCAAATATTGATTTGTGAAGTTAAATACCGGTGTATTTATTGTAGGAATTTATAGGGTAAGTTCTGTAGATCAAGAACCAAAGGTCCACCGCTCACAAACAGATCACAAATCAGTACACCAGTATAATCACGTAGTTAAAACACTCAAAGAGGGAAACAGTCCACGGCCTGAGCCAACGCGGCCACTTCAGACAATTTATTAATATAAAAAGAAAAGTTACATATGTTTCTCTCATAAACGGTTACTAGACAAATGATCCTCCATGCTCTTTAAATAGAGATCATGGACCAATCGGGTGTTAAGCCACGGATCAAGTGTCGTTAATACCGAGGTGAGAGATAACCGCCGAATCACTACAAATCGTGACCGTCAGATTATAAGTTACAAATGTACATGGTAAAGAAACACACTTTACCTAACTCTACACTAGACTAAGTTATTCTTAACTATTTCCTATGTGTCGGAATATCCTAACATCCCCCCTCAAGAACAACTTGGGATAGGATTGAAGGATTTACAAAAAGTGACATTATAGTAGAAGGAAGGATGCATTAGAGCCTATCCCCCCTTAATGACAACTTTCTTGAACTCCAAGCATGGATCGAAGTTTGGTAAACTTTGCTTTTGTGAGAGCCTTTGTAAAGATGTCGGCCACTTGATCATTGGTTGGACAGTACTGCACTTCAAGAACACGATCATGAATGAGCTTTCTGATAAAGTATATGTGGAGTTCAATGTGTTTCATACGCTGATGCTGAACTGGATCTTTACATAGCTGAATGGCACTCTGATTATTATCACGCCAAAGTGTAGTTGGATGTTGCTGATGAAGACCAAATTCAGACAGGATTTGACGAAGCCACATGGCTTCCTTGCTGGCTTCAACTGCACTAAAAAAAAACAAAAACCGAGCAAAAAAAATGAAATGCAAAGCCTTATGGCAGAATGTTAGATTTTCGATTAGCCTTACTGGCAACTATTAATTTTTTCACTATTTCTGATTTCCCGAGATCGCACAAAGACGCGGGGAAAGAGCATACGTAGCGAAAAAAAATCCCTTTTCCTGTTTCTGATTTGTCGAGTTCGTACGCAGCGCACAACAAAGAGCATACACAGAGAAGAGGTTACAGATCCGACAAATAAATAAAACCAAAAACTGAAAATAAATAGAATAAACCGAAATAAGCAGAACTATTAACAAATATAACTGCAAAAAAAGCTTTATACCTCCAGATCTAAACTGTCATAACTTGGGCAACTGAAAACCTTTTCGCATGAAACGAAAGGTGTTCCTCACTGTAACAGACGCTCTGGACACAACAGAGCAGTTCTCAAAGCCCAAAAATGTTCAGAAATAGTAGATCTACAAAACGACATTTGCATGTAGTCAAATCGGCTTCGGATTTTGATCAACAACGGATGCGGCCCTCAAAATAGCTCTGATACCATGTAGGAATTTACAGGGTAAGTTCCGTAGATCAAGAACCAAAGGTCACCACTCACAAACAGATCACAAATCAGTACACCAGTATAATCACGTGGTTAAAACCCTCAAAGAGGGAAACAGTCCATGGCCTGAGCCAACGCGGCCACTTTAGGCAATTTATTAATATAAAAATAAAATTTCCATATGTTTCTCTCATAAATGGTTACCAGACAAATGACCCTCCATGCTCTCTAAATGGAGATCATGGACCAATCGGGTGTTAAGCCACGGATCAAGTGTCTTTAATACCGAGGTGAGAGATAACCGTCAGATCACTACAAATCGTGACCGTCGGATTATAAGTTACAAATGTACATGGTAAAGAAACACACTCTACCTAACTCTACACTAGACTAAGTTATTCTTAACTATTTCCTATGTGTCGGAATATCCTAACATTTATTTGCAGCAGTTTTCATAATTTTATGAAGCAAAATAATTTTTTGGGTATAAATAATTGATGAAGACAAATAAATCAGACCTGGTATCAAAACTTAAAAGTCAACAATATATAGTTGGACTTGTGAAAATATTATGGCATAAATTGGTAAACACATGAATTAAAGTAAAGAGGGAAGTTTATGGTGATGTAGTTGGTAAAGGTTTACTGGATAGATGGATGGAATGGTTCATTGGCATATAAAATAAATTGCGTCCACATGTATGCCAACGATCGTTGGCATACTACACAAGGGTTTTTACCATGGTAATATTAGTGGATATCCTAGCACAACCCACCATAAACAAATGTCATAATGAAAACAGTCCAAGGGCAAAGATATACAATAGGACCTAGGAGCATCTCGTAACCATCAATCAAGGCATCATAACCACAAAATTCTAAATCTGGAAGCTCCATCAACAAAGATATGCCACCATGAGGAAGCACCATGCCATGGCAATCCACTACATAGGCCATCCCATTCCACTAACAATCTGTCTTTACAAACATCCCAATGTTTTGAAGGCTAGGATCAAAATGCCAGCCTGGAAAAATCTGACTCATGTGACCAAGGATCGCATGTATAACCATCTTACAATATTGGTGGGTAACAGGCCCACATTTATAACTTAGAAGTGACAAGCTTGCACCTCAATGGGAAGGAATAACTTAGAAAGAAAGTCATTTTGATTTCTTTTTCGTTAACATTGAGCTGGGAGATGTCAATTGGTAGGATAGATCTTCTGTACATTGATCTAAGAAATGGTAAATCCAATGGCGAATAATTAGATGGATAGAGAGTGAGACAAAATTACTCAAGCGCCAAAAAAGATAGTGTTTCTGGCATGACTACAAGCCTCAAGGATTTTTTGTGTGTTTGATGAGATTTTACTTTCAACGTGATCATTGAAATATTTGCTACTATAACCTAACACTTTTAATTATCTCCTTTAACATTATAGATTATAGATTATTGTTATGCTTTTGTGATGAACCTTGTCTTTGCATTTGAGAAATTCACTATATTAATATTTATATGGATCATCCCAGTGATTTCTGCATAGAACTATCTCTTTAAACAAGTAGCAATTGGTTGTGAATTATGTTTTATGCTTTTGGTGTCCGACTATAGATGTATGATTTCCATTTCTAAGGAATGCTTATAACCATGCTTTATTACTTGGAGCTCAAGCAAATAAAGTTTCTCTTTTTTGAATTCTTTAGAAAAAGTTCCATCATCACAGCTCCATAAAACATTGTATAGCATGCTCCATTTTTACAATAGTTGGGTAGAGGTGCTATTATGATTTCCAATGTGCAATACCATCAAAAGGAACACAAATGACATGCAAATGAAATTTGGTGTGCATTGATAGGAAATGACCTATTACATTTCTTTTTATAATGAGATTCTTTTATATGCAGTGGTTTTGCAGATATTTTCGATGTAGACTATTTCATTCAGCAGATGAAGGGATTTGTCCCTGTTGTTAAAGAACTACCACAAGCACTGGCCTCAAAAAAACCAGTCAGAGTTGACTGTCGTAAACAGAAAGGTCATTTTGATTATATCAAGTCTGTACTTCCTTCTTTGGTGAAGCATCAATATATTATCATTACCCCTGCAGCGAGTCAAAAGATAGATAGGTAAGTAACATTTCTGAGCGCTTTCTAAATTACTCATATCTTGTATGTTTTTCAAGTTGCAGAATACCTTTCTTCACAAACAAGGGATTCTGTAGTGGACCTAAACGTAGATCAATGAGGGTAATTGTATGGTAGTTGTATTAGTTAGTTTAAAGAATAGTTAATTAACTTTTAATACATCAATAAACTTTAACATGATTCATAATACAGGATGGATTCAACATTACAGATTACATCATTTGGCATCTACAATTCGTGAGTACCTTAGCCATATTTGTACTTAGATCCAGAGCTTTGTCTCAGCCTTACCTTATTTTAGAGTTGTATTATAAGAGTTTTAGAGAGTATTCAGAGATCAATATTCCAGGGGGATAGCACATCCTGCGCTATCATTAGCAAATTCTTCAATTCAAACTTCCAACATTCTACATTTAGCTATTTTCCCCAAGCATCAGATACCCACATAAATTGAGAAGCATGCATGGGAGGGTGGAGAACAGTCAGATGGGCACTTTTAGTTTTGGATTCAGTGATTTTTGTAGGTTCTATAATTGGAAACCTGGTCTTTTTCAGCAGCAAATGATGGTATATTTCCTGTCGGGGAAATAGGTTTATGGTTTGAATTTGGCGTGAATTAGAGTTGTTATTTTCCTTGAAATAATTTTAGAAATTTCTATTGTTCAAAGGAAGTCTAAATAAAAGGAAATTATATTTCCAGGGACCCAGTATAGAGATTAATCCACAATTAGAATTTCAATTGAATCCAAGACTCTGATTTTTTGTGCATATTTTTGGCCAATCTATTATTTTAGCAGGTTGACGATATATCAAGTGGGTGATTATCGTTTTCGAGTACCCAATATGGCATAAGTTATTGGTGTAAACTTTTAGGCCATTCCAAGAAATTTTATTTTTCAAGGAGCAGATGCAATTTTGACACTTGCTATTTTTGGAGGTTTGTGGTTTAGTGAAGAGTTGGACTTATGGAGTGTTGCAGCTTAACGTGGTTTCTTGTGATTTGTTGGAGGATCAGCCTTGCTATTTTGGGATAGAAAAGGAGTTCCCACATTCTTGGCTTGGCATTTTTTTGGCATGCACTTTAGCACCGAATCAACAAAAGTTATGGGTCCTCGGGCCTTCTTAAGTAGTGTTTTCGGAATCATTTTCAGGACATATTGGCCAAGATGTCATCCATGGACACTCTTCTCTGGCCCACATTTCTATATGGTTATGAGGTTTGGGGACCTTGGTTTGATTGGTCTTCAGCGGAGAGAGTACAAATCATCCTCCTTCGCCACATCATCTAGTGCAAGTAGACAATTCCTTATCCCATCATTCTTGTAGAGTTTGAAGCTCAACCCTTCTAACTTGAGACTTTGTTTGGTCTCATCTCTCTTCTACATTGGGTTCGAAGCTTCACTAATACAAAAAAGGGGCATGATCTGTATCCATACTTGGCGTATTGTTCATCATATTCTAGTGCAATAGTTGGTCCTTTGGCTCAATCTTGGTGTTTTACATTGGGGTCTAAGATCTCCTTGCTTAGGTTGGTATTATGATGGACAAGCTTCCTTCATTCATATTTTCCTTGTGTGCACCTGACCACCTCTTACCATCCAAACAACAAATGAATAAAATCATCCAAGAAGATATATACATAAATATGCATAGGTCACATGGATTAATCCTTAGGTTGGGTTACAATCAAATATGGCTTTCTATGTCGAGCACGTCATGGTGATGAGTGATGGACTCATTGTTCGGCCCCATTACATGCTTGTCCATTAGATGCATGACATTCAGATCCCCTTGGGACAATTTAGAGTTAGTTCTCATAGATTGCGTATTGAAACTCATCACCAACTTGACCAATTATAGAAGATTTGCTAGTTGTGCCATCTTTGAGAGATTGAGACTAAGGAGCATTTCATCTTTCATCTCCCCATTTATTATGAGATCCATGGGAGATTTCATTGCTTGTTGAGGGGGACTCAGACCCTCTCCAGTTTCTTTGGATACCTAGTCTAGTGATATCTAGCCATTTACATGCAGGAAGCCTTCAGAATTCGTGCCCACATTCTCCAAGATTGTCCTAGACCAGATCATGTTTAGCTAATTATGTCCTTTTCAGTGCTCCTGACTGCTAGGGGCAGTAGGAGATAGATTGATAGTAGCATTGCCTAAGACTCTAGATCAATGCAAACCCGAGAGATGATTCCCTTCCCCAGAGACCTTAGAGTCATCACCAGAAATCTCTTACTAGTAGGCACTCGAGATCACCTATACACCAGCGACGAGTTAATTCTCAGCAGTAGCGCAACAAAGGGTCCATATCTTCTCCCATATTTCTTTTGGGGCACCATTCTATTTTGAGTTTTCATTTGGCCTTGAGTGTTACAAGCGATGGATCTAGTAGATCATGACCTAGTCCTTGGCTCCTTTCTGCGGCTGCCCACACTTGGAGTCAAGCATTTTCCATATTTTAGCATATAGACATTATGTTTCAAATGTAGTTCTTGTTTTTTTATAGATGAGACTCTTTGGTACCCTTGCTTCTATAGACATCATTGTACTCAACAGTCCCATTGACTTACTTTTGTGGTCATTTGTCGGACATTAATGTAATTAGCTTATCTTATCTAGATGTTTGGGGCAGTCATGTTTAAGTATTGCATCCATATGTCCTTAAGCATATAATAGCTGTTTTTGCAAAGTGCAAGTTCTCACTTGATGTGCACTAGTGCTAGATGTTCAATTGCTTCATCTGCAAATGGGCATGTAAGTACCGCTTTCATTTGTGGTAAACCTTTTAGGGGTATCTTTGAGTGCATGAAGACTTCGATTCTCCTTTTGAAATTAATGATCTCTTTTGTGGGCATGTGGTCCCAATGGAAAAAACAGTCACAAATATAATTTAATTACATGCAGTCATGCCAACAGAAAATATCAGTTAATAAGTTAGTGTTGGACTATTCTAATTTAGTGGTATCCTGAACTAAACCTACAATAATAACCTTAAGTAATTACACAACTTTAGAGCTTGAAAGATGGTAATCGTCACATGTGGTTGTTTTTAGCTAAGCACCCTCTTTAATGTTTAACTATGTCAGCTTAGTCACCATCTTGGAATGTATGTCCTTGTTATGTGGGTCCATAACCTCCTCTTGAAGGGATGCCTTCCTTCTGTGGAAATTTCATGTACTTGGGAAATTAATGCAAAACTGAAATTTCACTTTCTTCCTAGAAGGTTTCTGAGATATTGGTTCTTGAATTTTCATCCCTTAGGACTGTTGCAAATTAAAATATAAACAGTAGTGGAAAGACCACAATAATTCACTTCAAACAACCCCAAACATCCCAGCATTTCAAGGAGAAAATATATCAGAGAAAGAGATAAATTTCAGCCCTTTTTAGGGCAACTTATCAACCAATAACCAGATTTTGAAAATGCACTTTTACAGCAGTATAACAGCATTAAAATAATTTAACAAATTTCCCTTTTACTTAAGTCCAATAAACAAGACAGAAATGGCTGCAAGAATCATAAAGAGCATATATAACTGATTCATATTTGAAAATGACACAAGATGTGGAAAGCTGGAAACTTTATATATTACTTCAAGATGGAGTACAAGTACATACCATATCCTTCTTTTAAGGTGAGTACAAAACCTCCAATGGTCAACCATCCAAAAAGCTCTAGCTAGGGCAAATCATCAAACCCTAACTCAATTAAGAAGATCCAAGTGCAAGAATCTCTTCAACACAACCTCCAAAGCAATATGCCCTCTTTTTATCTTCTTAGAAAATCCACCATAGGGTTTTTTTCCAAAACCCTAGTCTCCAATCTCCAAGGGATAAAACCTAACCTTAGAACTCCAAGATGTTCCAAGAAACTCCAAGAAGATCAAGAAATCCTGCTGGTTGAGAAGAGAGAGAGAGAGAGGTACAAATGAAGATTTGAGAGATAGAAGAAGTGCACACTCCCTTCTCTTAGTCACATCTCATTACAAGAGTGAATGAGTGATTGAATATGTTGTGGAAAGATGTTCTCCTTCCTCTATTTATATGTGAGGTGAAGGAAGCCAACAATACTATGTAGGCATGAGCCCTTACAAGCAAGAGTCCTTGTAGGTCACACAAGTGAGGTAACCACGCTATAGTACAAGTGTCATGCTCCAGTGCAATATGAGCATAATAATGACTCCAGGGCAATGTAGCTACACAAGACAAGTCCACACCACTTCATCACAAGTCTCCACAGATACCATCAATCCTCCAAAGCAATGTACTCCACTAGGTTAGCTATTCCTTGAAAGAATATTATCGAATCCCCAAGCATCCTTGAGCCATCACCAATCCTATAAGTAGAAGGAGATCGAATTCATTTGGAGCATATCATCTCAAGCAAGTTCAATATCTCTAAGGAAGCCAGAAAAAGTGTGAAGTGGGTCAAGGAAGCCAAAAATAGTGCGAGTTGGGTCAAAGTCAAGAAGAAGAAGAAAATCAAAGTTTTGGTGCTACTCTCTCTCTCTCTCTCTCTCTCTCTCGTGCTCTAGTTTGGGAGATCGAAGCCTTTTTGTGTTGCTGCCAGTTGCTGCCTCATGTCATAAGTTGTTGCATAGTCGAAGTTGGTGCGGTCAAGATACTGCTGCTATAGGGTTGAAGATATGGAAAGGTTGACTTGGTGTGGAGGAAAGGTTTGGTCTATGTCTAGGGTGAAGAGTCTCAAAGAATACTATTGAAGGAAGACAATTTTGACTTGGTTTTCCCCTGGAGAGGGGTTTTTCCCTCGGAGAGGGGTTTTTCTCTCGGCATAGTGCCTAAGATCTGTGTCTTGTGTTTTGTGATATTCATACATAATTTGGTAATTGCTTGATGAAAGATAATCTAATATATAAGTTGTTAAATTCTCGTCATGTTCTATGCCATTTCAGATTACGGCATAATACTGAAGAAGATAGAACATACTAATAGATCGATAGAAGACAAGCCAAGACAGAGATAAGAAATGGTGGCGTTACGGCGATGAACAGGATGCTTCTACCAACAAAGTCTCCAATAGGTCATTCAGCCAAGCGTGTCACACATAACCCCAGAACAACCCAAACAAAGAATACGCAACTCCAACACTATCCAGAGAGAGAATTCCTCCACATCGATGTGTCAAATGAACTCCAAGTCTCTCCAATATATAGGAATCTTTGGGGGTGTGTGACACGTCCTTTAAGACATTTAAGTCAATATTTTATTCCAGGCCGACCCAGAATTCCTCCACACCAATGTGTGTCAAATGAACTCCAAGTCTCTCCAATATATAGGAATCTTTGGGGGTGTGTGACACGTCCTTTAAGACATTTAAGTCAATATTTTATTCCAGGCCGACCCAACACATAAGTGGAATAAATTCAAAGTACATGTTCTGCTCATCCGATCGAGATGATATTTAGATCAATCTTACACCTCTCTGAAAGAGGAATCCAATAAAAAATATTAAGTATCGCTATCCGAGCATCACAATGGATTTTGGACTCTAGTTGTCCAAATCTAATGTAAGTAAAAGAAGCCAACATAATTCACAAGTAATTATCAAGAAAGAGGAATCAAACCCTAATCTACTTGCATTGATTTCTCAACACTCTCTTGGCTAAGTGGCAACAAACTATAGAAGAAACCCTACGCTTGGGATATTTGGAGGTTTGCTTGAGTGTGACTAACAATGTAAGTAAATAAAACTTAGTTAATTGGAGGGAGAAGTGGAGTGGATAATCCATGTGCCTTGTTGACTAGAGGAAAGTTGGAGTGGAGTGAGGATAGAGTGGAGAGAGAGAAACCAATGTGCATTAATCAACTAAGGGTAGAGGGGAGTGAAGTAGTAATGTGCTTCAGATCAAATTGGTGATGAACTTTGGGTGAGGTGGAGAGAAAGTAGCCATGCACATGGCTAAGTAGAGATGCCTTTAGTCCAACTTGGGATGAACTATAAAGAGAAAGATGTGTTTTGTTTAGTGTAGATAATTTTGAGTTAAACTGAAGTGAAGTAGAGAGAGAATGCACGCACTTATTTAACTCCTCCATGCATGAATGTATCCTAATTAACTCCTAAAGTGTGCCAACTCACTCCTACATCCATGCATTCATCCTAGTGGACTCCAGTTGACTTGTGCAAGGGCGCTTGACTCAAGAACCCCCCCAGCTGACTCATGTGCTTGCCATAACATTATTGACTCATATATGCATGCAAATTTCGCCACTTGTCTATCTAGGAACTATCACATGTCTCAACCAAAAAGCTTTCTCATGTCAACACATGAGATTGCCACATGTCACCCTACTATAAATAGGCATGCCAAAAATAGTAGACCCCTAAAAAATAGGAAAAATAGAAAATGTCCAAAACAGCTAGGGGAATCTTGCCAACAGAAGCATGCAAAGTAGGCAATGGCATTGCTAAATATAGAAGTTCCTCGCATGCTTATGAAACTATACGCATCTGACTCAATTTTAAATGAGTTTGAATATGTGATTAGATTTGACATGCAATCCCTACTAAAAGTAACATTGCTTCGCATGTCACCCAAAAGTAGCTGATTGGAGTTGTGAGCTTGCAAGGATCTCAAGTATGCAATCACCACCTAGATGCAAGTCTGTGAACCCTATCTCCTAAAATGTAGGAGCACCATTGAAAGTAGTACCTCTCCAATCTAATGGAAAACCTATTCAATATTTGCCTTTGAATTAGGATCACATCACTGAACCAATCCCATACTTGAATTCTATGGTACCACCCCTGGCTCAAGCAAAGTTGTCTTTGGAAATGCCTCTGAATGCTAGCCTAATGAAATGTGTTGGCCTTTAAACCTCCAAATTTGCAAGGGGGAAAAACTGAGGATTAACTCAACCTAAAGCTTACAACACAGCTACCATTCCTCTAACATCAATACCATGTGAATCCCTTTACAATTTGCATATTTTCTTGTCCATTCATATCTTATATTACAGAAGTGTCCAAATATCGGTAAGATGAGACAAAGTAGAGCAAGAAAATTCACCATGACTATTGTGCTTCTGCGCGTGACATGTGTTGAGCTATCCAATCGTTCCAGTGAGCCTTTGATGAGCTAGGATTAGTGTTTCCTATGAAAAGTGCACACAAAGGTAGCATGACAAAGTTTAAGCATCACTGAAATGTGCATTGTGCATGACTTTGCACCACTGAGATAGCAATCAAAATTGCTTGCCATATGTAGACAAACATCTAGGCTAGAATTGTCTTTAGCAGGACTTCTTTAGTGATGGACTCTAAGTCACCTGACACGGGGACACGAAACACGTAGACCACGCAAATTCAAGTGCCTGACACGGGGCATGTAGATCCCCTAGACCTTGACATATAGGACACTTTATATATACATATATATAATTAATACTAAATAGATATTTCAATGATTTCATATTACACAAATTCTCATTCGTTATACAAATCCAGACATCGATCTAGATTCTACATTGTAAATTTGTAAGTTCTAACATTATGCATACAAATACAATCGTGACAAAGTCATCAATGATCCAATAGGAGAAAGACGAGAAACTGCAGTTTTCTCATTAAGTCATTAAAATCAATATGTGTTATATAGGCACTGAGTATTGAGGACTCATGATTAGCAATGCCAATGGAAAATAGAAATAGCAAATACAAAGAAACTACAAGATAGTAGGTAGCTCATCAATCATCATTATCATCATCAAAATCATCATCATTGTCATGGTCACCACTTCTCTCCTCTGTATCCAATGTAATCTCTGCATCTGTTGGTGTGGAGGATGATCCCTCAAGTGTATCACTATCATCAAAAGTGACAGGCTCTAGCACTGGCTGATTAAGATCCAAGTTGGCCACTGCCAACTCAACACTGTTGTCCAAACCCAGATCATTAGGAAACACATCCCACATCTTTTTCTTTCCCTTCAACCACTCCTCCCTCTGCCTATGAATAAATGAAGGTTGGTGTGCACATACACCATTGTCTCTGCCCTGGATTGCTCAAGCCTGCTCTTCTTCACACTATACAAATTCCCATATGTGCTCCAATTCCTCTTACCTGCTGCCCTTGATTAAGCCATGAATGCTGTAAAAAAAAGGAAAAAATGCACTAGCATGTAAACTAAATGGACAGGCAAACTGTTGTAGCAAAAATGGAAAAAAATAGAAGCAAAATGCACTTACTGGTTGCTTGAATCACCTCTAAAACGATCCTAAACCCTTTGCTACTCACTCTCACACACACGCAGCAAGAGAGAGACACAAGAATGAAGCAGAAGTGGCCCAAATCAGGCTTTTAAAGACCCGCAACACACTTTTCTAGATGGACACGTGTCCCTAAATCAGGACACGCTGGCTGGGCGAATCTGATCCATGTGCCCAGCGAATCCCACGTGGTCGGACATGCTCCAGCCATGAATCAGACATGTTTCCCTCAAGAATTGTGTTCGACACGTAGGATTTGGGACGCGAGGGGGTGGGGTGGGGGGCTGGGGCGGAGGACGAATCCAGTTTCTAGGATGGACTTAGTTGATCTTCAGCTCTTTCCAAAAGCCTATTCCATCCAATCCATTATCTTGGTTTTTCAAGTTATAAATTGAGGGTTGTATGATGGTAAAAGTTCGGAACTATAGGCTTTGTTATGTTCAATGTGATATCTAAGTTGACATCGATATTGCCAGGAAACATTTCCTCTGCTTTCTTGGTAGATCAACATGTTTACAAGCTTTGTAAGTGTAAGCTTCAATTTTTTGGAGATTTGTTTCATTGTAGTTAAAATGCCTTGAAATTTCTAGAGTTTTAAGTCGTTCCTAGCACATTTTCTTTGGTTTAGTTAGCCTTGTCCTTCAAACTAGATTGTACACAGGTGTTAGACATTTTCATGTTGCCATAACCAATTTAGTTTCATTCCTCTTGGTCAGAGAAATTGATCCTTTGCTTCTTTTTTTCTTTCTGGACCTTGAGATCGTAAGTCTGAGGGCTCTCCAGAACCATGTTCTTACCATGATTTGGGAGATCCACACCAGCTGTTCTGAGAATCCCGGAATGATCTCAGGCACAAATGCTCTGGTCATACTTCAAACCATCCTCATTCTTAAATTCAGATCCAAACTTCTCAAGCAAGAGAGTGAATGGTGAAAAATCATTTCCTTATCTTTGCATGCCCTACTCCTATTGGTGTTGGCCCATTGCATTAGCGTCACACAAACTTATGTCTTAGAAAACTAAGCATTTCAGATTTGAAGGCACAGTGACATGGTAGTCTTTATAGAGAATTGAATAAGAGCACTGATATGTTTGATTGTCATTAAATATTATAGCTTTCATGTCCATCAAGCTAGGATTAAAAATTAAGACTTTGGATTTATGATGTAAATATAATTTATTTTGTCTTGAAACCTGAATTTAGTTAATATCTAAATTTGGAAATGAATTGAAATACGAATATGTGGTGTCATTGATTTTATTCTCTTAACATTTTTGTGATTTATTGTGAGGATTTTTTTTAGCATTCAGAAGTTGTTTCATAACCAATTGAATCTGTTCATTACCAGGGATTTGGCAATGGTTTTTGGCTTTCTTAAGCATATGGTGTCTAATGATTAAAAAATGTAGACCAGTGGACTGACTTTCTGACCAATTTGCAGACACCCATTTTATGCCAAAGCAGCTCGCTGTCATGCATGTTTCAGAGCTCTACGCCTTGTTAAGCATCTTGAGCTAAAGGGAGCTGAACTGCTACAAAGGATCCCTCAACCCTTTTTATCTTTGCATCTGAGATTTGAACCTGACATGATAGCTTACAGTAGATGTGAGTATACGGGCCTTGCTCGGAACTCTTTGGACGCAATTAATGCAGCTAGAAATGGTAGGATAAGCTTCTCAGGGGATGCTGGACTGGCATGGAGGAAGAGAGGAAAGTGCCCTCTAACTCCGAGAGAGACAGCCTTTATTTTGCAGGCCCTTGGAATCCCCACTAACACAACTATTTATTTGGCTGCTGGTGACAGCCTCTTGGAGTGGAAGGATTTCACTTCTGTGTACAGGAACAGTTACACCAAATCTTCTCTTCTAGACAAGGCAAGCTTGATGGGATTGCCTGGCAATAGCAGAGCTGCATTGGACTACTATATATCCATCAACAGTGAGGCATACATTGGGACATATTTTGGGAACATGGACAAGATGGTAGCTGCAATGAGAGCTTTCAGTGGGCGACCAAACACAATTTTTCTCAACAGGAGAGCTTTTGCAGAAGCTGTTTCACAAGGCCTCAATGGAGAGAGGCTGGCAGATTATTTGTGGGAGGCTCACAGGGTTTCTTTAGTTGATGGAAGAGGATCTGCTCTACCTGATTGCTTTTGCATGTCCAACATTACAGATTCACATTAATTGTGATGATAATTTAGTTATATGCTATCTCCATATTTCATGCTTTCAGAAATCTGATTTCATCTTTGGAGTGGATCTTCGACATGGGATATTTCTGTTCATTTTTGAAAGTTTATTGCCAGATTTTTACATTGGTTTTGTTGGTTGCAGAGGGGAAGGGAACCACAGCTTATAAAAATTATGTTGCTTCTGATAATTTTCTGAAGTTACATGAGAACATGATCTTTTGAGGTTTTGAGCAAAGGAATATAAAATTTTAGTGGCTACCACCACTTAATTCAATTTATGTTTTGTGATGGTCTATAACTTTGTGGTTTAAGTGCTGTAAGCCTTTGTAATGTAGTGTCCATTGCAGTACACGAAGATCGTCAAAAACAATATTAGAAATAGGCTGCTTTCATGTTTAGGATGAATGGAGGATGGACACCTATAATACTTCCACACTTAAAATAATATTTGTTAGTTGTCATTTTAGGGGGTTGGAGGGGGAGGGAAATATCTTTCTAATATTCTGTTAATGTAATAAAATGTAAAATAGCATGTTAAAGAACAGAACAGGTGGGCTGCACCAAGAAAAGAATTTAATAGGTTACCCTATCGGAACAGATATACAGTTATTGCTTACATAGATTTAATAAAATCAACACAAAGACTGTTCTTCAAAGAGTGCTTAGATAAACAAAAATTTGCCCCATGGGGCAAGCCAATGAATTTAGCCACCAGAACACCAAATTGCCTGCAACACAAGCACCATGCACCATCATTGCCTTGTGGGCTAACTGACATACTTAGGAATCCCTTGCAGTAGCATAAAGGGGATTAACTTACGTTCATATCGTAGTTTGCTTACTTGCCTTGGAAAATGGCTACAGGCATGCAAGGTAACCTTTCATTGTTTATTGGGCACTCAAGCTTATCTGTGTAGCCTTGTGGGAAACTATGCTTACCTTCATTGCTGACTCGACTTGCTTGAAGTTGATGTGATTTGTTGCTATGAACAAGATGGCAAGTGTATCACAGAACTCTAGTCACGGTGCATGGCACCCGACCTGAAAATTCCATAAGTTGGAAAAGCGGGTTTGAGTTTGTGATTGAATCTGCACTTACAAATTATTGCTAACATCTATTGTGCAAGGGAAGTGCAAGATAATGTTTAGGGGTTTTCCTGAGACAAAAAACTCTACACATTAAATGTCAAGAGTTGTTGAAGTCGATGGTCCAGGGTTGTTCATTTTCGAGAATGGCAGACTTCCAAGAATATAGGACTAAGGAGACTCATCCACAAAAAAGCCTGGTTGCCAGAAGAGTTGTTTGAATGCCTCGACCTTTCATAAAATGCACAAGCAGGGGTTGAAATACCTGAATTTGTTTGTCTTTCTTCAAATCTGTTCAAGGTTATAAAACATTGCCATTTTACATAATTGTGATTGGTAATCTTGCAAGAGGGTCTGCAGATGCATGAACATTTCCCAAGTTTCTTCCTACTTTGCTTGCAGTCACTGCACAGGGAACATACTTTTATTGTATGTGCACCATTGGAAAATTGTTGGATAATAACAGATCTCCAATTTTGCTGATGTTTTCTTTCAAATGCTCTTCTTCACTGCTCTGGGCCTTTCGCTCATGCTTATCTCTCTTGATCTCTCTTCTTACATCTCTTGAAAATTAGTTGCAGAAATATACAAAGAGACTTTTTACAATCAAGATATAGCTATACAACCTATATCTTTTATTTAATCCATTTATGGATTCTTTCTTATTTTTCATTAACGTTCTGCACTATTGAACAAAACCCAAAATACAGTATGTTTTGGGCATGATAGGGGATTTTTTAAACCTTAAATTTACTTTGTTGTCTTCTACTTGATTGTTGATGTACTCCCTTCTTCCACTTTGACGGTTGACTTTCAGTCGATGGGCTGTTTCTCTTTCTTTGTCATTGAAAGCATCGAGTTGGCAACTGCCACCTGGTAAACAGAGGTGGTGTTGTAAATTGGGAAAATATAATAAAAATTAAATAAATCGTATAAAAAAATTTAAAAAATGGCATTGTTAACATCGGATTTGTTCACACAAATTGAGTGTTGAATTCCAACATGTGTTTCTGTGCACATTTAAAATTAGGAAGGACTTTTCCCAAGCCTTCTCAATCAGTTCTGTCATCGACAATTCATGGACATCATACGGGGTGAACTCAACATTATAGAGTTTATCATTTGGCATCAACAGTTCGTTAGTGTCTTGGCCCATTTAAAATTAGGGAGGACTTTTCCCAAGCCTTCTCAATCAGTTCTGTCATCGAAAATTCATGGACATCATACGGGGTGAACTTAACATTATAGAGTTTATCATTTGGCATCAACAGTTCGTGAGTTGTCTTGGCCATTTTGGTACATTGCTGCAGATCTTTATTATAGTTAGACCTATTTTTTGAATTGTATTGTATGAATGTTAGTAGATCATCCGAAGATGTTCGAGAAGGACAACATATCTTGCACTATTTTAAGTAGGTTCCCAAATCTATTATTACGAAGTGTTCCCTATGTTGACATTCATATTTTGGATGATGCATGGAAGATTGAGGATCTTAGATGGGCACTGACAGAATTTTGATTAGACTATTCTTTTGTAGGGTCCATATTTTAAAACTTATTCTTTTCTCAAAACATATCACAGTTTTGGGCACCCAATGGAGAGTTTTTGAGTTGTTCAAATGATCACTTTCAAATTTTCAAAATTCCCAACCTTGAAAATTTTATATTTTTAGAAATGTTATATTTTTTGAAATCTAAAGGTAAATTTGAATACCCTTTTGAGACATAAGCATATGGTTCCATTTTTGTAAAATTCCAAGATATTTTAAGCCTTGGTCAATGCTAGTCAATTTTTATTAAACCTAGTAAAAATATAGTTTTTGGGTTTCCATATATTGATGTTTTGGGTAGTATCGGGAGTATTCTCATGTGTGGGGCAAGTGGGCTAAGTGATGGGGATTTACACCCATAGACCCACCATATTACCCATGGTATTTTGATGATCCATGCCATTGCACCCCTTGGAAAAGTATAAGTACAAGGGCAAGTGATTCGTCTTTGGTGCTTGGCAAGAGAGTCGAGTGGGTCAAGAGGGCTTGTGGAACGCTGAGTAGGGTCGACAAGGCCATCAAGGGCCGAGTTGGGCTAAGAGGGCTTGTGGTGGTCAACAAGTAGGCCTCATATTTGTGGAGGGGCAAGAGTTCTTGTGGTAGGCCTAAGATTTGTGGAGGATCAAAAGGGCTTGTGGTAGGCCTCAGATCTGTGGAGGGTCAAGAGGGATTGTGGTAGGCCTTAGATTCGTGGAATGCCGAGTCGGCCTCAGATCCGTGGAAGGGTTGAGTAGGCCTTAGATATGTGGAAGGGTTGAGTAGGCCTCAGATATGTGACTTGGCCAGGAGGGATGAGGGGGATGTAAGGGCCAAGAAGGGTTGAGAGTGCTGAGAGGGTCGAGTGGGTCGAGCAGGGTTGAGAGGGTTGAGCTAGTAAACATGGGTAGAGGATCATGAATAAGAGTCTCCTAAGTTTGAGTATGAACAACAACACCAACAACAAGAACATAACCTATAGATATGGAGGAGGAGCAAGATGTTCGTCAAAGCTCTACCAAGAGAAGGTCGAGTAAGCCTTAAACCTTTCAGGGCTGAGAGGGCCCATGGAAGGTGGTTGGCAAGAGATCATCTTGTGGAGGAGAAGGTTGAGTAGGCCTTAGACCTTTGAGTGTCAAGAGGGCCTTTAGAAGGTAGATGACAAGAGAGCATCTTGTGGAGGAGAAGTTTGAGTAGGCCGAGAGGGTCTATTGACAACTAAGAGGGATGAGAGGGCCCGTGGAGGGCCAAGAGGGCTTATGAGGCTTGAAAGTGCCCGATGAGGGTGAGAGGCACTAGTTGACTAAAGAAGGTTAAGGAGGAATTGTTGGGTGATATTCTGAAGAAATTCAAGGGACGCCGAGTAGGAAGAGGACCGAGCTAAGGGGTCGATTTGTGGTGGCAGTCGAGTTATTTCCTTAGGCGAATTTGACAAGTGCGTAGACCATACAATTGCCAGAGAGGTTGTGAGCATGGAGAGAGGGTCAAGAGCACTCGAAGGAGGTTGAGTTTGCCTTGGGGCCGATTCTAGTTCAACATTTGAGTTTTTGGGCAAACACAATCTCCAGGGGGTCAAGTTGAATAATAAGAAATATGTTTTGGGGTTGAAATTGTGTTTACTTTGCATGATCTAATTTTTGGTTTTATAAGTTTCGTTGTGCTAAATTTGTTTCCGGTTAGGCACATTAGTGTGTTTTAGTTAATTCGTTGGGTGAATGTTAATTTGAGGTTGTGTGTGTGTGTGTGTGTGTTTGTTTGTGCATTTTCCCTAGCATGGGAGCCCTAGATTCTTGTTGAAGAACTAATAAGAAATATGTTTTGGGGTTGAAATTGTGTTTACTATGCATGATCTTATTGTTGGTTTTATAAGTTTCGTTGTGCTAAATTTGTTTCTCGTTAGGCGCATCAGTGTGTTTCAGTTAATAAGTTCGGTTAAAGTTAATTTGAGACTATTAGCAAATTTGGTGTGTGTGTGTGCATTGAGTCTAGTGCCCACAAAATCTAACACCATAGATGATCACATTTTCAGATCCCCAGTGTCAAGTACAACATGGGGGTAGAATTTGGTGGGGATTAGAGACACTGAAATTTTGGTCTAGTTTTAGCGTAAGGAATTTTCATATTCGACCAAATACTTGAAAATGTTGTGGCATGTTTCCCATAACCTTCTTTTGGTAACCATTAGAGTGTCATTGAGATATCTTAAAGACAAAATGAAGACACTTTTGGTGGCACCAACTGAGAATGGGAGGTGAACAAAATAGTAGTAGCATAAGCGTCTTGGGTACACTATTTGGAATGTGTTTTAACCACATCAATGGAAAATTTCAAATCTATTGGTATTAAAAATTGGATCTATTTACAACACCCATAAAACAATGTTATATCTTCAGTAAGCCTTAAGATCATAATCATATCCTCCCCTGTGCATGTGAAATGGACTGTAGTCTGTATGAATCACAGTGCCATCATTTCATTCAAATATGTTGTGTTCCACAAGTTAAATTTACTGAAGTTGGGATTACATTGGAAGTATTAACTACATAGGCTACATAAACCAAAAGATCCATTGATGGAAAAAGATTTCAGTAGCTCCTTAAGGGCTAGAAGATCAAGAGTCAGTCGCAGCAACAATACACATACGGAGGAACCATTCAACAACTTATTGTCATGGTTTGGAAGCTAGATGCCAACAATTAGAAGGGCCAAAATAATTGGGAAGATTGAAGTGCATATGTTTTGGACTTGTGTAAGCCCTCAGAGTTGAAGTCGTTTGACCCTGTTTTAGGATTGTGGATGGCTAGTTGATGCAGAGAAACTGCTCAAATCAGTATGCTCGATCCCCTTTATCGGACTGCAATAATGCCCTTCCCCTCAGAAATTTGTTTGAAATAGCCCTCATACTTGGATTCAAGGTAGGTCGAGTCAACATGGACTCAAAGAAGATCTAAAGTGTGACCAACCTATGGAAAATTTGGGCTAAACGACAAACCAAAATTGCTAGGTGACTTGATAAGAGAGCCAAATGTAATAAGTTATAATGAGTTACATGTGTTATGTGCATATGTGTGTGTGAGAGCGTTGGGATGTGTCGGGTATGGAGCCAACCTGTTTGATATACATTAAGTTGACTTGTGGGAGTTTTTAAACATTGTTTTTAATGTTGAGCCAACGTTTGGATGTTTGATGGGAAGTTACACTTCACTGTAGAGTTTGGGGGCTTTCATATAGAGGAAGCCCAAATGTTCACATGGGGAAGACTTGGAGTCTCTTTACAACCATTGTGATTTCCTTGGAATGCATGTGAAGCTCATAATTTTGGAGCTTTGGGGCTAAGCATCCCCCTTTGAGGCCCTTTTCCATGTTTGAAGATACCTAGACATAAATGATGACATGGAAGCTTGTGCGCTCACTTTGAGAGTTTCTTGGCAAGGATTAGAAGGCTAATAAAATATTCATGGAGCTTAAGTATGCCTTGGACCCATCATGGAGGCCATTGGGGGTTTGTGCATTGTGATTGAAGGACACTTAGGCACTCATGGATGATAGATTTGGAACCTTATGAAAGAAGTTATGTTGTTGAAGGGCCTTTGGATGTTGCACCAGCAAACCTTTATTTCCCTTAATTTGTGGAGAAGGGTCATCTTTGTGGACGTGTGCCCATAGATTTTGTACATGTGGCATTAGAAGCTCCATTTTTTCTTTATTGCCCATCCTTAGGCTAATTTATGGGATTTTAGCTTAGGAAATTATTAATTTATTATAAGGGAAGTTGAGCACCTCCTTTATAAACAAGGTGCACTTCCTTTCATTTTCTCATGGAGTTTCGGGGGATAAGTCCCAACAAATCTGAAACTTCTGCGATTTTTCCTTGTACATTTTAGATTTGGATATTTCAAGTGAAGTGAATTGTCTTGGGGTAGATATGTTTTGAATGGAATGTTATTTTTGGATTGACGAAGTGATGCTTGGCTGAGTAGTGTTATTTTATTGTGAGTATTATCTTCTATTTTGTTATAATTGTTGGATTAGGGTTTTATTAAGCTTTCTTAATAAATGCTAATATCTTTTATGAACTTTTTCCATCACATGCAAAATTTTCTTCAAGTATCCACTCCATCCAATGCCTTCAGCTTTTGACTCACTACTTGTATGACTCCATATGCCCAAAAATTCATTGATGAGCCAAGGCATTGATCCTTGATTCCCCATCACTTTGTATTTTGTGTAAACCGATTAAAGTAGCACGTGTTAGGGAATTTGCTTGAGCATCTCTAAGGCCTATGTTTGAGTCATTTATTCTTTAACCTAGCTCCTTCATTTCACCTGTAGCCATACATTATTGAAGATTATTTTGGCAACATCCTTGGAGGGTATTTAGTGTAGGAATCCTTGGGTCACCTAATCTTTGAGACCTACTAGGGAAGTCTCCCTTATGGGAATTTTATCTGCCCACAAAACAAGGGAATTCACAACTAAGGTGATAGTTGCATTAAAACATGGAAGAACCAAACAATCCCACATGTAAGAACTATGGTCACTGAAATATGCTTATTCATAGCAAAATGAGAGGTTCATATAAAGAAAAGGGGGCATTGAAGACATTAAAAACCTTTCCTCCAAGGTCTCACTATATTGAAATGATAGATGTAATGGGAGGGAGCTCCTCTTTTGAAATCATGTAAATTCATGGGAGGGGTCACGTGGAGATGGAATCTCTCTTCCTTTTCCTTTACTCATAACCTATGTTCTTGCACTTGGTCCTGATGATCTGTTTAGCAACCCACCTCAACATTCAACATTCGTAAAACCTATAAGTAGTAAACTTGATTGATACTAAGTCCCATGGATATGGCTTGATGGCATTTTATGGTGAAATTTAGGTTGACAAAAGGTTTTTGAAAGAGGGTCATGAGTAATTAAAATTGTGTCTCTAATCACAATCACCTTTCAAACCCTTTTGCTTTGTAGAACATCTTTTGCATCATTGTGAGTGGATGTACCTAGTGTCCATGCAAACTCCAAGACTTCCTATGCATTGGACTCATAGACAACAACCCCCACCCTATGCTTGCGACCCTAAACATTGGTCATATCCAAAATAGTTAATCTACAATCCTAAAGATGACAAGAGGGTGGGATTGATCCCCTTATGTGTGTGTGGGGAGAGAAATGGAAGCCTCACAGGTATGACCACTACCTCTGTGGGCCTCCATTGCAACCTGACGGATTAGATGCCCTTATTGGAATTGAACCTTGATCATTGGTGAAAAAATTCTCATTCTTCACAAGGGAATTAATCCCTTTTTGCTTAATGTAACCACATTAAAAACAATTAGTGTTTGGTCTTAACGATGACAAGGGGGTGAGCTTTTGATCCACTTACGTGTGTGTGTGTGTGTAGTGCAATGCAAGCCTCACATTCGATCAATACCTTCAACTACTCACATACCAACCTCAAAGGTTAGATGCCACCCTCATGAGATTGAACCTTGGTCATTGGTGAAAATCTCCTCATTCTTATTATCAGAATCAAACCCTTTAGACTTTGGAGACCAAATGTTGCATATTCAAAGAATATTTGTTTTCAGATTATTTAGGGGTTCAAAGCTTTTTGGAATATTATAGGAGTTTTTATGGTTTGCCCCACTTGATATTTATGCTCTTCTTGATAGTTTGACCATGTAGAATTGTCTTTAGTTCACTTTAGTACTATGATTGTACATGATGTTTTATCATGGAGGGGAATGCACCACTTTTATCAAATTTTTAATATTATCCTTCGACAACAATGAATTATAGGTGGCATTTCTAGTTCTAGTTATGAATATATATTTTAGGGGAACTTTTATGCCAACCATAGATCAACCCATTGGGTCATTAGGATAGCATGTTAAGTCTTATTTTTGGCATCAATAAGTGTTCTCTAGTCGAAGTGGCTTGTTATGTTGACTTTTCCATCATGTAGATGTTTTATCTAAGAAAGCATTAGACATTGTCTTCAAACCTGATGTATTTTAGGAACGTAGCACTAACCTTGGAGACTTTTGGAATGTTACAACCACATACAGTCACTCCCTTATGTTATATTCTCAATGAGAAGGAAGAAGATGTTGAAGTTGTAACTAGGTTTGGTCTTCATAATGTAAATTTATCATTGATGTGTTTATTATATGTATATTTATGTTTGCTATATTTTTGTCAAAGCATGTTCTTCATGCTTAGAGTCAAAAGAGTCGAAAATAATTTATTATGAGTCAAAAGGAAATGTATTTGAGTCATGTCCCATTTGGATATTTGTAAGGAAAAAGGAATTTGAATTTTATTTTGATTCATAAGCACACATGATGACCAAGTCGGCCCTCCTTGGACAAGTCGACATGATCCTCCAAAAGACACCTATTCGACCCACTTGGATAACTATATATAGAGGAAAAGTTCGACTCATTTGAAGTTCGTTCACTCATGCAATAAAAATTATATATGAACCTAACAAAGGAGAAGAGGAAGTTGAGTCAAAGGAGAGAGAAAGACGAGATAAAGACAAGAAGAATATTCCTCTGTTGACCAAATCTTTGACTTTGATAGTTCACACATGTGGAAGGACAAAATTTCGGTGGTAGAGGCCGAAAATTTTGAGATATTTGTTGGCCGAATTTTGGCCCCCTTGTTGCAAGTTTGAATTTCAGAACTTTGACCATATTTGGAGCAATTTGACCAACACTGACTTTGACCTTTTGGGGGTGACTTAGAGGAGGGTTGAACTTGGTATCTTGGTGGCAATTTGGTCTTGATATTGGTCTTGGATATCTCATTTTGATCTAATTATATAAGAGAAGGATTGTTGGGTTTTCCCCTTATGGGTTTTGCCCTGGCTAGCAACCTAATTTTGGTGTCTCTTGTCTCTTTGTGGTCTCTATATTTTCCTGAAAGATTGAACATTTGTATGAATGCTTGATGAAGAAGACATAAAGAGTAATAAAGAAGACATAATATTCACAAGTAATTATTAATAAGATAAATTAGGTGTTACATTTCATTAAAATTGGTTTCTCAATAGGAGACAACCACTTTCGAGTTATATCCATGACACTTCAAGAAGCTCATTAAGGTTGATCCAGATCTTATAGATCGGATATATTGATTGGGAAAGAAGAAAAAGACATCTCTTCGAAACCCATAATTACATAGATAAATTATCTGGAGGATCTAGGGTCTTTAGACACTGAAATGATCGTCGTTAACCTTGTTTTCAAGGACCGAGATTGGTTCAGACAAAAACTACCAATAGGTCTGACTACCAATAGGTTGAAGCCTCATAGAGACAAGGTTGGTACCTTGGAGCAAAAAAAAAAAAATTTAAGCCCAAAATATTGCTTAATTTATGATCTCCTCGACCCTTCTTCTATATATGTTTTTCTATAATGATTCTTCACCGAATTGATGGTGAAAAATGAAGGTTTCGACTTATATTTATAGTTATTTTGTCATTTAAAGAGAGGACGTGACTGATGGAGATGAGAGTCGACATATGTAAGTTAACTTAGGTTGGCTAGATAAAAAAATATATTTTCTAAACTTAAAAATTCATTATCTCATCAACCATCGGGAGTTTGGGGGCAAGTAAGGGCTCTTTAGAAAGGGAAAAATATACTCTACAAGATGGTATAGGATCGATTTTGAAAGGTTGCCTCTAAGGTGGTGAAAAACCTTTTTCTTTGTGACTACCCTTGAATTATTTAGTGCAGAAAATGATTAGGACAATATGGCTTCTTTTATTTGGATTCTCCATTATTTGGCTTCTTCATCATCATAAGAACATGTAGGACATCCACGTCATCATGATAGTGTCCAACAATGAGTGCATCATTCATGTCATCACATAATTGTGTAGTGATATGTTATAATGCAACATCATTAGGAGAACTTCAAAATAGTCTTCCAACCATCAAATGAAATCTTCCACGTTATCATCTAGTCTTTCAACCTTCATCAAGTGCCATCATCAATTGTGGTCATTCATTTAGTGTATGACATCATCAAGTGTATGACTCCATATGTCATCAAGGGTTAAGGTCTATATCATCAAGGCACATGCAACATTATAGCTAGTTCAAGGACTTCTTTGGACTTCTTCATTAGTGGTTTGACATCTTCATGGATTTACCTCATCATTGATGGCATCCTTGTCAAACAAGAGTCATGACATCATCATTTGGTACTAGGCATCTCAACAATATTGACATATCGGTCAATGCCACATTAACATCAATGACAAACTTGATTAATAATCTTCCCCTTTGTCATTGATGGCAATATTCTTTCCCTTCCAACATTTTCTCCCCCTTTGATATCAATGGAAAACAAGGTGCTCAAGTACTTCCCCTGTCAAGATTCTTCTTTTCTTCATCAATAATAATTCTTCATAGGAATGTTACTCCTTCTGCCATGGTGCTCTTCCTTTTGGCAATGTGGTCCATGATAGATTGTATTTCTTCATGTGATGAACTAACTCCCCCTGCCTGCATAAACACCTCTAGCTCAAGAAAGTTTGCTTGCTTTGTGGTTTAGTGGAAGACATCTTCAACAATGGTCCATCGAATGAGAAGGGATTATGTTCTTCAATGGAGTTGGTTTCGAGAGACGATCTATCGAAATATGATTGTCCATGTATGACTCGTTAAGGATTTCATAGGGCCCTTTCACGAATAGCTTTTGCAAGAAAGCTCAAGAATTACAGACTCCACCTAAATGTATGCATGGTCTCATTTTGGCAGAGTTTCATTATCAATCACTTGGAATATCAAGGATGACTTCATCAAGTCAACATGTGTTGTTGGCTGGAGTGTTCAAAAGATTTCCGGAGGCAATATGCTTCCTTCTCCATACTTGTGTAACTTTCTTCTCTGGCATGGTTATAGCTTGTGTAGGGGCTGAAGTCAAGTTACAATCATGTGCCATATGTCCAATGTTATGGCAATTGAAGCACTCTATCTTGTTCACGAATATGAAATCACGACTTCTTGCAAAATTGCTTCTAGGAGATTGACGGGGACCATTATATTGGTCTTTGTGATATGCACTACAATCTTTTTCCATGTCCCCAATGTTTGTACAAGAATATCAATAACCAAGAAATATACTTTGGTACTTGGGAGATGAAGAGTTCCTTGAAGTACTCTTGAAGTCTTTTTTCCTTGGAATTCTTTGATGATATTCATTTCCTTTTGTATTCTTGACATCATCCGTAAATCTCCTAGGAGTAGGGTTTCTTCTAGTGTCATATTGACTCTTGCATTTGTTGGAATCGAGAGTATAATTTCTTCCTAGCTTCCTCACATCCTTGTTGTTTGAAGCATTATCATTCTTGCTTGAGGATTCACCTGCATAGCCAAGACCTGATTTATCAAGGGGGGATTTTTGATGACTTACGATGTCATCTAGGGTTTGAGAACTTTTAAAGTTCTTATTCAGCAAGTCAACTCCCTTTTTAAGAGAGGAAATTTCTCCTTTCAATTTTTCACAATTTTCATATTTCCTGAATATTTGCTACTTCATTTCTTCCATCATCCTTGTTGCTTTGTGTGCTTCGATTTTAAGGGAGATGATGATTTGATTTCATTATGAAGATTTCTTCATTCTCCTTTGCTAGACTGCCCTCCATTTCTTCTTTTATTCTTGTAGCTTCACATGTTTCGGCCTTGAGAAGATTGACGTCTGATTTTAGTTTGAAGATTTCTTCATCCTTTTCTTCTTGTTGAGATTTAAGAGAGGAGACCTCTTCCTTGTATTGACCAATATCTACTTCAAGATTGTTCAAGCTCTTAAGTCTTTGTTCAAAGTGGCGTGACAAATTTTCTTCCCTTTTCTTTGCCTTATCCAATTGATTTGTCATAGATATGACTTCTTCATGATGCTTTATTTTGTTTTGATGAAATTCCTCTTTAAGTTTGGCGAGATCCTCATCTCTTTATTGTACTTGAAACTTGACAAAGTCAACTTCCTTCCTTTTCTTGTCTTGGTAAACTTGACAAAGTCAACTTCCTTCCTTTTCTTGTCTTGGTTACCATATTGCACTTTCTTCTTAAGTTCCTCATTTTCCTTTTTCAAACTGTTAATCTCTTCCATTGAAGCCATACGTTTATTCATGATATCTTCTTCAAAGTCTTCTTTGTTCTCTTCATCTTTTAGGTCTTCTTTAGCCTTCTTGTCATCTCTCTTATCTTCAGTTTCCTTGATGGATTCTGGAATTATTTCTTGTTTTCCATCATATTCTTGACTAGAGATCATTGTCAACGCTCCTTTTGAGTGAAGATCATGAAGTTTGTCCCATATGACTTTTGCTTATGAACATTTTTCAAAATTGGCCTTCATAGAATTTGGTAACCCATTCAAAATTGCCTTCATTGCTCTTGTATTGTACTCCTTGGATTCTTCGCCCATCGTGTCATTAGTAATCACTGATTTCCAAACTTCAATTCCTTGAGTCTTCAAGAAATTCCTCATTCTTGCCTCCCATATATCAAAATTTCCTTTGAACAATGGAGCCTTCGCAAATTGACTGACTTCAATTTCGATGGTTGAGGAACACACATATTTAGGAGGATTGGAGACTTTCTTCCTTGGCTTTGCCATTTGTGTTCTAATGGTAAAACTTCATGCTGTTAGTCTTTGAGTGAAGGTACTAGCTCTGATACCAATTGTTGGAAATACTAAGAGGGGGGTGAATCAATATTTCTTTTCAATTGTTAATTTTACCAGTTAGATCACTTATATTTAGAACAAAAAATGAACAATTATGGAATAGATACTTTTATTAATTTCTTCTTTAATGATAGATATACTTGGAACAGTGGACAAAGTCTTGGTGGGTCGTTTCCGTGGCCACAACTATGGGGCCAAAACACTGCGGCAATGGGTACAGGAGATCTGGGATGGACTACTGCTTGAGCTTCCCTCTATTCATACTCTCACCAAGGGCTGGTTTGCCCTTCGTTTCTCCTCAAAGGACCCTACAGATTTGGTCCTTTCACAATACTGGCACATCCAGATGGATCCAGTGCTTCTGAAGCGTTGGAGCCCCTTATTTGATCCTGAACGAGAACAACTGGGAGTGAGACTTGTCTGGGTTCGCTTGCTTGGACTCCCACTTCATTTATGGAATGATCAGATTTTTAGTGACATTGGTAATCTATTGGGCACCTACTTGGACCATGATCGCTCCTATATTGAATCGGGCAAGATGGCATTTGCTCAAATACTTGTCCATCTGGACACCAGGGAAGGGCTGGAAGAATATTTCAAAATTCAGTGGCGCAATACTACCTGGATTCAGATCTTGGACTATGAAGGCGTATCGTTTCGTTGTCGCCGCTGCCACAAGGTGGGACATGTATTCAAAGACTTCCCATTGAATGAGAAGACTACTGGCTCACGCTACATGGGTGGTCAACACCCCCTTGAATCGGTATCTATCTCATTGCATCGATAGGCTCAACTCACTGGCTTCCTCTCGACTCCAGTGACCACACTACAGGAGGATGCAGATGTCTCAAACAGAGTCACTCGATCCATGGCCGCTGCTGCCCATTCTGGTTTCTCTTCCGATATTGGTACTCCTCCTCTTCCTCCCCTCTCTTTATTATCTATTATGTTATCTACTGCATCTATTCAGTGTTCGGATCCCTCTCTGGTTGGATTATCGATCTCATCTTTCTCTTGCCCCCCATCCTCCTCACCTTTGCTTTTCTCCCCTACTCCCCCAACCATCCCTACCCTCTCCATTTTTCCCCTTTCCTCCACCTCCCCTGTTCCTCATTCCCTCCCATCATCACTCACTCCCTCTTCTATTGCAGTGGAACCCTCTGACTCCTCCTCCACTCATTCCTACAATTTGTGCCCGCGTAACCCTACTTCGGCTGGCCTCGGCCCCCATCCTCGTCTCCCCTCCTCGCTACACAAGCTCCCCCGTGGCCGACACTCCAACATTTCGAAGGCCATCCTAAAGGCTAGTCTTGATGTCGCCTCTGGCAAAAAACTCTCCACTGAAGGGGTTCTTAGAGCAAGACATACCCCTGGTCTGGTTTCACAATGATATGCCTCTCCTTCAACTGCAGAGGGCTAGCTAGCCCTGCCAAGCGCCTTACACTCAGGCACCTTTTTACTTCTACATCTGTGGATATCATCCTCCTTCAGGAAACCCATGCCTCATCTGATTTTGTTTCCCATGCACTAGCCCCCCTTCTCCCCTCATGGACTATCCATGCATTAGATGCCAATGTTCGTTCAGGTGGTCTGGCCCTTTGTATCAATCCCCGACATATTAAACTCCTCAATGTTTGGGGAAGGGATGTCACTCTGGCGGTGGATTTTTGTTCTAAGACTCTTGGTCTACAGCTTAGGATCATCAGTGTTTATGGCCCTTGCTTCAATAGGCAACAATTTTGGTCTACTCTATTTCAATTGTCCCCGTTGTGCACTGACAACTTAATATTGGCTGGGGATTTGAATTTCTCTGTCGGAATCTCAGAATCATGGGGTCCTAATTCACATGCAGACCCTCTCTTTGATTTCTTCCGACATTTGCTTGCGACTAATAATCTGGTGGATCCTATCACGATCTCTCCTTCTCCTACCTGGCGCAACAGGTGTACTGGAGTTGATTTGGTTGCTCGCAGGCTTGACCGTTTTCTCATTAAGGAGGATCTCCTACATATTTTTGTTCGTATAGAAAATGGATTGGCTCGAGAGGTATCTCCGATCACTCACCGATTAATCTTGAAATCACTGGTGCCTTCAACAAGCCAACATATCCATTCAAATTCTGCTCGGTCTGGCTATAGGATGCAGGCTACATCAATATGGTTAAATCACAGTGGAGGCTTCCTCCACCACAGGGATTGCACTTGCCTTCCTCTCTATTTGCGCACAGACTCCTCTCCATAAAAAATCAGCCTATTTCCTGGGCAAAGAACAAGAAAAGAATGGAGGATCCTGACCTCTCTACTATTGAACAAGAAATTCATAGACTTGAGAGCCCTAGTGGGGGAGGTTTTGCGACAGAAGTTTCGAAGTCTGGAGGCTTAAAAGTCATGCTACTTGGATCAAAGCTGGGGACGAAAACTCTAAATTCTTCCACCAATTTTCCAGAGGCAGGAAAGCCATCAATACCATCTGGGAACTAGAAAATGATGATGGCACCTCCACTTCCACTTTTGTACAGCTTGCACATAAAGGTATTTCTCACTTTAGAGAAATCTATAAGGCACCCCAACAACCTACTTTGGCTGAGATCATCAAGGTGGCCTCCATTTTCCCCAGATATGTGGATTCCCCTTACTGCCGAGGATCTCCTTTTTCCTGTTATGATGGGGGAATTAGAATCTGTCCTAGAATGGCTCAAAAAGGATAAGGGTCTTGGACCTGACGGATGGTTTGTGGAGTTTTATCTGGGCTTCTTTGACATGCTGGGACAGGAATTGCTAGAGGTCGTGGAAGAGACTCGACAATCTGGGCACATCTACGAGGCTTTCAACTCCACTTTTATTGCCCTCATTCCTAAATCAGACCATCCCTCAACTTTCAAGGATTTTCGCCCCATTTCATTATGCAATTGCGTCTACAAGATTATGGCTAAGATTTTTGCTAATCGGCTCAATCCTATCTTATCTAACTTTATTTATCCTGAGGAATTTGCATTCCTTGAAAACCGACAGATTCATGATGCCATTGGCATTGCACAAGAAGGAATTCACTCTATCCACACCAAGAAAATCAAAGGGATGATCCTCAAGATTGATATTGCGAAATATTTTGATCAAGATAGTTGGATTTACATTTGTATGCTCCTCACACATCTTGGATTTCCTATACAGGTTATCAATTGGATCACGTGCTGCATCTTCTCAGTATCCTATAACATTATCATTAATGGGGCTGCAACAGATTTCTTTCATGCAGAGCGGGGTCTTCGAAAGGGCAGTCCTCTATCCCCACTTCTCTTTCTCTTGATTATGTAAGGTCTTAACAGATGTATCATTGATGAAAGGGATAGTGGCAGATTGAAACGTATACGTATTTCGGAGAATTGTATACTCACTCACCCACTGTTTGTTGATGACATCATCCTTTTTTCTCAATGGATCATTAGGTGACTCAACAGTGGTGACATATATAATATTACAATTATTGTTAATTTTGAAACATGTTCTATGCCATTTCAGATTAGGGCACAATACTGAAGAAGATAGAACATACTAAACGATCAATAGAAGACAAGCCAAATCAGAGATGAGAAATGGCGGCGTTACGACGATCAGCAGGATGCTTCAACCAGCAAAGTCTCCAATAGGTCATTTAGCCAAGCGTGTCACACCTATAACCCAGAACAACCCAAACAAAGAACAGTCTATATATATCACAGCTCCAACGCTATCCAGAGAGAGAGAATTCCTCCACACCAATGTGTGTCAAATGAACTCTAAGTCTCTCCAATATATAGGAATCTTTGGGGGTGTGTGACACGTCCTTTAAGACATTTAAGTCTATATTTTATTCTAGGCCGACCTAGCACATAAGTGGAATAAATTGAAAGTACATGTTCTGCTCATCCGATCGAGATGATATTTAGATCAATCTTACACCTCCCAGAAAGAGGAATCCAATAAAAATATTGGGATCATCATCTAAGCAGCACAACCCGGAGTTTGGACCTAGTTTCCCAATTTTAACACTCCCTCTCAACTAAGGAGAACTTCGTCCACTAGTGCAATCAAACATCGTGCGTCATCCCGCCGTAACTTGCTTTGCTGGCCTCTTTATTTCAGAACAGAAGTGGGTCAGTCACAAAGACATCATCCCCCGGCTGACATATTCAGCCCAGAGGTCTGAAACCTCTATCAGACTCACAAAGAGTCTTCAACCAACCCGAAGTTGGTTCATCTGACCCGAAGTTAGGCAAAGGTCCGAGACCTCACAAGACTTGATCCCAGATCAAGTGGTTGGACCGTGCCATCCTAGATAGAGAGTACGACAAATTCTGATGCGTCCATCAGTCTTTGCTACTAGTCTCTAGCCTTTCCCTTCTCATTGGCCAAATGAGAGGTACTTCCCATGAGCCCTAAACTCAATGGGTAGGATGCATACGGGGCACTGATAATGAGAGGTGAACCAACTCAAAATCACAACTGTGGGGTCCAAGCACACCAACAAGGTTTGGCAAGCCTAGCCTTGTGGTTGCCCATAGCTCCGATACCATGTTAATTTTGAAACATGTTCTATGCCATTTCAGATTAGGGCACAATACTGAAGAAGATAGAACATACTAAACGATCAATAGAAGACAAGCCAAAACAGAGATGAGAAATGGTGGCATTACGATGATCAGCAGGATGCTTCAACCAGCAAAGTCTCCAATAGGTCATTCAGCCAAGCGTGTCACACCTATAACCCAGAACAACCCAAACAAAGAACAGTCTATATATATCACAGCTCCAACGCTATCCAGAGGAAGGACTCTCCCTGGGCGTGGGCGGCTGCAGTGTCACATTTTTTAAATCTTTGGAGAATGCGTGCGTCTGGGACTGTTCTGAAAGTCTCAACACACATATTCAGACATTGCTGCCTGCGTTGAATCGTTCTAAAACCATATTACTGTGGATGGGACGTTAAAATCAAATCTTCCTCCAGAAGAAATTTCGTAAAATACGGATCATCTCCATGTACACGTTTGAACCTAATTTTAATTTTTAATTATGTACCGCTACATGAATGAAATGTAACAACAACAAATCTACATTGAAATGTTATGGTTGTTCCCCACATGAGATCCATTATGCGCAACAGAGATTCCATTTTACTCTTACCAGGTTTTGAGATGGACTGAAATATTTGGGATTCTTCCTTAAGCCTGTTAACTATAAAACTGTAGACTGGAACTGGTTAATTACTAAGATTGAAAAAAGACTATATAATTGGTGCCACCACTGACTCTCTAGGGCGGGTCGGCTGGTACTTATCAAGTCTGTTTTGGAGGCCATTTTGGTTTACTGGATGTCCTTGGCTTGGATTCCAAAGGGCATTCTACACAGGATACAGAAGATATGTCGAAAATTTCTCTGGATTGGTGCTAAATATGGACACACGTTTGGCTGGACTAAATGGTCACATATTGCACTACCTAAGCGTTGGGGAGGGTGGGGAATCAAAGATCTTCCGACCTTCGCACAAGCACTTGCTACTAAGCTTGGGTGGCAGATTCTCACTGGCAATAATTTATGGACTAGGGTAGTCATACAAAAATACATCCACTCTCTCAGCACACATGAATGGCTCCGCCAATTGCCTGCTCAATATGCCAGTTGCTCTACGATTTGGTGAGCTGTTCAGGGCTCCATTCAACACATCAATTCTGGATTGGATTGGAAGATCGGTACTGGCTCTATGGTGTGCATTGGTTGGGATCCTTGGATGGGATGTGGAAACGCTCATATCCTCCCGCTTTCTCTCATCGACACCCTCAACTGTGCTGGATTTCACACACAGAATCATATCGCTGACAAAAATTGTACCACCATTTTTTCACAAGGTTGGTTAAATCATCTGGATTTACATCTTCAATAACAATGGGTGGTGACTTGGACCTCTTACCTAGATGCTTTAAAAGATTCTCATGTCAGAATCATTGATCGGGATGATGAACTCATATGGAATATTTCAAAGCATGGAAAATACACTCCAAAAGAGGGGTACCTCCACATATACAGTCCACAAAGGCCTGAACCTTTGCTCCCATGGTGGCGCAATCTCTGGAAATTAAAGGGACCTGCAAAAGAGAGGCTCCTCATGTGGTGTATTCTCACTGATAAAATACCTATGGGGGCCAATCTACAAAAACGATCTCAAATTGGACCCAATAGATGTCCACTCTATGCTGCGGCTGCTGAAGACACACTACACCTTTTCCTCAATTGCCCAACCATAAAAGATCTCTGGTGTCTTATCAACTCCTGCATCAACCTTAGACTTCGCTGTGAGGGGCCGTCTGTATACACTGCATGGGAGACTTGGTGGCTATCTTCCAATCTCCACAAGCTACGTAACTTACCTATTTTATTTTGTTGGGGCATCTGGATAGCCCATAATCGATCCATATTCCATTACACTACTCATAATTGGACCACATCTGCTTCTCATATTATTTCCATTTATCATATGATTCCGGATGATCCTCCACCTACCCCTCCCTAGATTATCACCCCTGAACATATTGATATGTCCCTACCTTGGGCATACTTTGATGGTTCTGCACAAGTACATGGCTGTGGTGGTGGTTTCCTTTTACATCTCACTCCTCTTCATTTCTACAAAGTCAAGATCGGTCTTGGGCGTGGCACCAACAATTTTGCTGAAATTTCATGTCTTCTGTATCTTCTCCAATTTTCTATCACTAAAAATTGTCATAATCTAAAAATATTTGGCGACTCCAAAATTATCATTGATTGGTTCAACCAACACTCAACCTATCACGTGCACACACTACAGAATATTTTGGAAGAGGTTATTCAATACAAAAACCATTTTGATCACATCTCTTGTCAACATATTTACAGGGAGAGGAATGTGATTTCCGATCTATTATCCAAGGAGGTGACGCACTTACTGAATGCCCACATGGAGATACAGGAAAAGAATGATCACGCTTTCTACCAGTATTTTCGTCGTCCTTTTGTACCTACTCATAGGATGGGGTAAATCCCCATTATTGGATGTTCCATTTTATTTCTGTTTATGTTACTTATAGCATTTTTGTATACAAATAATTGATGGTTGTTATACAACATGCATTTATGCAGACACTTATCGGAAGTATTTACTTTTTGCTACATTACTGCTATCTATATCCAGCTTTGTTGCTGATCTAAATATGAACTTTGCATACACATCATGTAACTTTTATTTTATAAATAGAAACTCTGAGTTTTCCTGTGGAAAAAAAAAAAATTTCTTCTTTACAATAAGTAAAGTACAATAATGATATAGGGCTCCAACCTTAGATGAAGACTCCAATCTTCTAGGCTCCAACCTATATTGTGCAAAGCACCGACTTGGTCTTTCCAAGGCTCCAACCTTGTCAATTTGAGGCACCAACCTCTAGGGATCCAACCCTATCTCTAGTATAGGTTCCAACCTGGTTTCTTGAGGACTCCAATCCTCTAGAGGTCCAACCCTATCTTTCAAGGCACCGACCTTGTCTCTATGAGGCTCCAACCTCTTGGGCTCCAACCCTCAAATTCACTTCGTCACAATATGTTTGGTTATTCTTCATGACTCCCAAAGTATTCTTCAACGAGCCCTATCACACTTAGTATCCACGTCACATCATCATTGAAAACCTTTTCTTCTTAGAAGGTGTCACCACTGCTCTTCATCGTACCCAAAAAATTTCTCCAAGTTACCTCATGATGACATCGGTGATGCATCATGATATTCCATGTTATTTCCAAGATCACGCAAGGCTTGTCAACAAAATATCTTCAATCTTCTTCAAGGTCACTCCACAAAGTCTTCTTAGTCTTATCTTCAACTCTTCTTCACTATTTTTTTGTTATAATTATGCTTCAATAATCTCCCTTGATCCTGAAATACTATCCTCAATAAGTTATTCTTCAAGAATGTCTTCAATATGTTTAAGAGTGCCTTTGATTATGCTCCAAGGTACCTTCTAACATAGTTCAAGCCTCTCTTAGATCAAGGTATGCACTTCTTCAAGTCTTCACAAGATTTTCCAATGTAAAACTTAATATCCTTCAGATGTTTAGATCTAGCTTCACTTCTTCCAAGCTTGAAGATTTGAGGATTGTACCAGTGTAACTGTAATTGTGTCTCTTCAAATTGAGATTGTTTTTCAAGCACTGAGCTGCCTCCATAGGACTGTCTCCACAAGTAGCAACATTGTTCCAGCCCTTCCACAAGTGGCTGTCTTCTCACCATAGATCCAGCCTTCAAAAATCGATCCTCCAACTGATGAGCCTAAGGTCTATCTCCTTATCCACAATCTTGTATATTTGACCTACTCAAATCACTGTTGTAATATTTTTACTGCCCAATAATTTGAGCTTAACCATAGGAGAATTTTCCACAAAGGAATATGCAAATAAGTTTCACTACAAGTCCTCATTTTTTTTGGTTTGGAAAAGAGGTTTTACAACCCAGTACTGTGCCTTCAAAACCAAATCTTCGCATTTATTTTGTGCTGCGTCTAGGGTCCTGTAGGATCCCTCCTTCCTCGTAGCTGATCTGGGCTTATAACCAGCCCCAAAACCACCTATTTTGTCCTCCCAAAAAAAATGATCAGAGCTACCACTTGCTGAAAGATCACAAGGCAAGTTACAGCCTAAAAACTGAGCTTCTAAAACTCTGCAATGTTTGCTGTAAGATATTTTAACCCAACAATTTTTTTTAAGCCCAAAACAATGCTTAATTTCGTATCTCCTTAGCCCCTCTTTTATCTATGTTTTTCTGTATTTATTCTTCACCGAATTGTTGGTGAAAAATGAAGGTTTCGACTTATATTTATATTGATTTCGTCCTTTAAAGAGAGGACGTGACTGATGGAGATGAGAGTCGACATATGTATGTTAAATTAGGTCGGCTAGATAAAAAAAATTATTTTTCTAAACTTAAAAATTCATTATCTCATCAACCACTGAGAGTTTGGGGGAAAGTAAGGGCTTGTTAGGAAGGGAAAAATATACCTTACAAGATGGTATAGGATCCATTTTGAAAGGTTGCCTCTAAGGTGGTGATTTTTTTTTCTTTGCGACTTCCCTTGAATTATTAAGTGCATAAAATGATTAGGACAACATGGCTTCTTTATTTGGCTTCTCCATTGTTTGTCTTCTCCATTATTTGGCTTCTTCATCATCATAGGAAAATGTAGGACAACCACGTCATCATGATAGTGTCCAACAATGAGTGTATCATCCATGTCATTACATAATTATGCAATGATATGTTATAGTGCAACATCGTTAGGAGAACCTAAAAATAGTCTTCCAACCATCATATGATATATTCCACGTTATCATCTAGTCTTTCAACCTTCATCAAGTGCCATCATCAATTTGAAACATCTCATCGTGCTCATATATGTTAATCATCATGTATCAATAGTTGCAGTCTCTTGTTCATGCAGGTCATCAAATCAAATATCATATAAAAATATATATATATATATATCACAAAAGGATATCATATTCAACCTCCCTCTCATGGAGGAATTAATCGTAAGATTAAGCTTGTATCGTACAACAACGTCGACTGAAGATATCTTGGGATTCTCTGTCAGTTGGATCCCACTCATTATTATCGTAATGTATCCCTTTCATATCTTGAGTCTGCTCAAATAGCTCTCCAAAGAGCTTCTTCAACCTGACTCATAACTAGCCATGCCAACATCATCGTACTCAACCTCGACTTTTCTTAATGCTATGGAATTTTCATAAAAATATCATGGAAATCTCATACTAAGGCATCAACCATATGTGCTTATCTCATAAAAAATGACCCCAAACAACATCAATACATCTATGCAGCCACATATCATAGGAATAATGTGTCAGGCCAAAAATTGTTCGTCCCATGCAGATATCTCGAAAGGTGCTCGGTGAAAACTCAATGTGTATGAAGCCGATCAATCGGGTTTTATGCGAAACACACACACACACACACACACACACACACATATGGATGGGTGTTCATATGGAACATAAATGCTTCCTTCAACTATCTGTTTCCAAGTCAGGTTCAAAAATATCTCTTCATAACTTTTTGAACTTCAATCGCAGTGTCCAAAGATTCACATTTATGCTTCTTTAATGACATCACAATATAGATTTTCTTTTTCCAAATCCACGATTCTTCATTTAGAACTTCAAAGGTCATTTCTCTCTTACTTTGATCATTAGAGGCTCATTATCTGTTAAGAATATATCATCAATATATAAAACCAAAATCAAAGTCATACCTTGGACCACTTTTGAATTAGATGTGTGGATCGACACATTTTCTAGTTTTCATTAGATAACGCTCAATGCGGAAATATCAAGTTCAGAGAGATTGCTTCATATAATGGTTTCTGCAAACATAATACTTTACCAAACCAATATTCTCAACTTCGCACAAATCAATCAAATCAACTAAGTCAGCTTAGCAAGCTTTAGATTCCAAATAAAAACTAATATCAAAGTCTTAAAAATTCATGCAAATATCTCTGTGACAAACTCTTTGGACCAAGTGCCAGGTAGAGCTCACATCAACATACTAAGTTACAACTTTAGCTATTATGATGTTAGCCCCTGTTATTTACCAAGAATTATCTAATCTAACTTTATCAAGCCATCAATATGATCGTAGAATGAATAATTTCTGCCACTAAATATGAATGGATACATCAGGGACAAGTCATATAAGTTTCATGCATATACCAAGAATGAGTCATACAAGTTCCATCCATTCATTGTGATATTACTTCATATTGAATCACAATGGTTTATACTTCAACCATTGTGCCAAATACAATGAGGCCAATACATAATCTTTATTGAATATCAATATTAGTTACTAAAAGTTACTATGCTCGCATAATATCGTCATCAAGGAAAATCATTAGTCATCAAGTCAAAACCCTAATTTGTCATCTCTGTGAATTCAATCAATCCATTAGCCAAAAACATATGAAGCATCATGTTAATGTTCTAAAGCATATTTATGAACTATCAAGCATCATGTCAAAAATCCAAAAATTGCTTATCTATACCAATGGGTTGAACGTTGTCAAACCTTTGAAACTGTTATCAAATACTATCATACATTCGGTTTAATGGTTAAATCAAAATAGCATATAGATATGCATATTTTGGTCACCTGCAAACACAAGTTTAGTCAATATATTCACATTCTCTATACTAAGTCAAACATTCAAAATTCCCTAGCCGTGGAATTTTATGATATCTGCTCAGTATCTGAAGGACTGTCATATTGTTGGTGCATACCTTATTTTATGCATAAGGCTTTTGTTTTGTTACCTATAGGCATAATTGCACCCATAGGCTTTCTTTTTTGTGGTTGAGAGGCTTCAACCTCACCCTCAAGTTTGCTTCCGTGTGGTTGAGGCTTAGAGTAAGGAAAAACACTCTCTTCTGATACCGGGACTTGCTGTAGACCAAAAATATCATATATTTGTTTATTTATGATCGGAAAACACACTTCAACAATAAATAATCTCCTACACATCTAATGCAAATGAAAATATGAGAAGGGATATTATAAAGATATTGTCACTCTGAAAGGGAAGCCACTTCAGTCATCATCATTCAAGATATCAACTTGTCTATCAAAATACTTGACATGCATCAGTAGAATTGTTAGATAATAAAATGTATCTATATCGGGTTCTAAAACATATATCCATCATATTCATGGCATGTCAGCATCAACTACTTCATTATCATATATGAACTTGACATCAAAATTTTATCAAGAGTTAGAGTCTTATGATAGGGAAACATACAGGGGATTCATCATACTTCAAATATCATGAACACAATATCACATACATAGCTTAGTCCATCAAGTTAGGTCATCTAGATTTTTCAAAATTGTCATACTTTCATCATTAAGGTTACCATGTTTATCACAAACATTATCAATAGTATCAAGTTACCATCTATTAGAATCAAGGTGCTAGCCTTCTTTATGGGATCAAGATGTCCAAAATGATAGATGTTAACCAACATCAAGTATACCAACATATAAAAGATCAATATTAACTAGCTTCATAGAATCAAGACGTTCACCATGTCTAAAAGGTACGTTACTTGTTCACTACCAAGTACACCATCCCATCATGAGAACCATGAATCAAACTTTCATATGCATGAGCCATTTGTGAAGGTGGCATTCCCATCATACCTTAGGGCTTAGCTTTCCATCCTATATTGCAACTATAACATTGAAATAAAGCACCATACATACCTTGAGTGTTCAAATACTTGTGCACCTTCTTATTTTACATTTGTCAACTTTTCATCAAGTGCCTTTTTACCTTTTCTAATGCTAGTTCTTCTCTTCCTACACTAGCCATGATCCTCAAGAATGATCCACTTATCACAACTCATTAGGAGGTTAGAAACATCCAAATACTCAAATATACATGCAATAAGTATAATTAATAATCAAAACAATTGTTGGATGGTGTTATCATTGATGTCAACCCATGGAGTTGATTGGGTTTAACTTTGACTAAAAGCACCAGTCATTGATGTCAAATGGTTAATGAACACTTCCTTTTAATTTTTAGATTACATCAAGTTAGCAACTACACTATTGGTTGGTTGAAAACCTTAAGTCCTAGGGTTTGGGTTCCCTGGGTAAATTTGTCAAGGGTTTTTGAAGGGTCAAATATTTGAGTTTGACTTGGAGATCTATGTCATTGTATTATCCTCAGTGAGATATTTCCGGTGTTATGTGGTACGCCACATAAATCCTTCTGGTTTGAGAGAAAATTAAGTTTGAAGTTGAAGATCCAATTTTGTGGGTTAAAACCCCATGTGGTTACATGACACCATATTCACCTACGGTTGTCAATATATGATAGTGATTCTCATTCTAATCTCATTGTTGTATGGTGTTGTCTACTGCTAATTATTGTTTATAATTTTTGAAGAAGAACATTAATAATAACAGAAGAATAACTAATGCTATGAAAATTAATAAAAAGTGTTAATTGCTAAGAAATATTGATTCACCCCCCTCTCAGTATTTCCAACAACAATAATCAAATCAATATGCCTAAAAAAAAGTAAAGTAATAAAGGATCACCATAAATCAAAAAGTATTTATCTTCAATGAGAGGTGATCATCTCCCTCTTAAACCAGCCTTCAAGAGCCATCATTGTCCATTGTCCATATAACAATGTTGCCTTCAATATTTCAATCAAATTTATCAGCAACCAGGCCTAATAGAGACTATCCCATCTAGGGATTCATCAAATTTGTCATTAGTTCTTGTACATATTCACATAAGTCATGCTAGGGTTTCTAAATTACATATCTCAAATCTTTGCCATTAACCAAGGCTTCTCCCAAACCCTAACCTCATAATATCCATCAAATCCTAATGCATAAATGGTCTAGGGTTACCTCTAAACCCTAGTACTCTTTTAGGTCTCCGTCATCTTCTCTTGCTTCCATCAAAGGTGCCTTCATAGGGGTGATCTTCAATGACTTTTCTTCATCCCAAATCTGAATCCATGCTAATTTTTAAGGGCTATATTGTTCTTTTCTTTGATAATTGCATTTCATCATTAACATGTTAAATTCACCCCATAACAACTTAACATTATTCATATTTACAACATTATTAAGTAGCATATGCAATTATATATAAAGGACAACATCATCATCATTAATGCATCAGAACATAAAATGACGAGAAGAAAAGAATTCACACATAGAGACACCAGGGTTGGTTGGAGACCAAGGAAAAACCCACTATGGGGAAAACCCTTCCAAATTCTTCTTCTGATCAGATTGTTGTTGAATGATTCAGAAAGGAGAGAGTACAATGGTCCATATCTTCAACCATAAACCTATATAGCAAAAAAAACTAAACAAAATTCATGAGATGAACCCAACAATGTCAATAATCAAAACCCTAATTTAGGAACTTGTAGTCAATTGTCACTATTTGTATTCAACTGTTGAACTTCGTGGTTAACGGGCGAAAACTTCGGTCAACTAAAAATTCAACCTTTAGGTCCCAATCGTAGGGAATATGTGTCATGCATGCGATTGGAAATCTTTGGTCGAAATTTCTCCATGACATGCCTGCGATTGCAGTCGAAATTTATCCATGGCGCGCTAGCGGTTGAGACCCAAAACCCTAAAAATAGAGATGTGAGCTTCAGACCCTGCAATTTCAGACTTGTGCCAACCAATCTCCATGAACTTGCCTCATACCTTTGCAAGCCAAACCAAAGAAGAGAATAGAAGAATGATCTAAGATGATGTCCAAATGAAGTTGAGGACACTTGTATTTATATCCTTCCAAGGGTGTCCAATTTTCTTTAGGGTCGACCTAATCAAATATGCACAAGTGGGCTTTTAATTCAAAATTACAGTTTCCCTTATCCGAATTGAGCACTTCAATATTCAAAATTGGTCCTCTCGAAAGAGGAATCTCGTCCCATGGTTGGAATTTGTCACTGATATTCCAAATTAACACTCAAGGGTATTAGACCTTCCAGAGGTCTGAAATATTGAGGCTCCAAATAGGTAGAAGAATCCTTCCACAAAGGCACTAATTTCAGGTTTGAAATTTAGTCAAAAACTTTCCTACAAATCCGCAACAAATGCGTCACAAAAAAATGAGTTCTTAAGTTTGAAATAGATGTTTTCCATAGGTACGCAAAGAACCACCTTATGTGTGCAATTTAGGGGTTCCTCAGGGTCGAGATAGACGCTCCACAGGCTCGAAATTACAATGCCTTGCTCTCTACCTCAGGGTTGAAATGTTTGCTTCAAAATTTTAAACGATTTGCTTCAGAAAGGTGATACTTCTTGCTATCTCTACAATTTTTCCTTCACAAGAATCTTCTTTGACCGATTTCTTCTTTAAGAAATTGCTTCAGGAGATCCACAATTTTGTCCTCAGGTCTGAACTTCTGTTTTTTGTTATGCTTGATGAATTTCTTGTAAAAACTAATAAGTCAGGGTTTATATTTATATTTTTTCAAGCATTTGGACAGTCGTGTCGGTTGGCATGGAAAAGGGCCGACTTTAGATCCGACTTTTGTAAAATATAACTAGGTTCGGTATTCATAATAACATGTAATTGTGACTCTCGTAAATGATGTTATGATAAAATAAATTATTATTTGCTTGCTTCATGGGTTTCATGAGCGAGGGATTATTTTTTTTGAGCCAATGCTATGTATGATCCTTCTTGGGCATATAAATAATGTATCTAAGTCTATAAAATGTCTAGAAGCACTCCAAAAGAAAAGCACAGTCATATTCTTCATGGTCGGCCTCAATATATATATATAAGTCATGTCGGCTCACATGTGGAGACACACCAATTCGGATGGTCATGTCGGCTCAAATGTAAGGACACAATACTATATATAGGAGAGAAGGAACCTCACATTCCAACAATCAAGAACTCGGGTTTCTATGAAGTTTCAGTGTCACAGTCCATAGTGCTCGGACATTTCTTAAGTCTTTGGACGAGGTGACAGTAAGACAGTGTGGATACCTCTCACTATAATAAGTTTGGATACTTCTCAGGAATACAGTCTCAGTCCTGCAGTTCGTATCTACTCAGTTGAGAGTGCAGTCATGATCACATTGGCTCAGTGATATTGTAGTGTGGCTCGATGATATTACAGTATGCTATTTCAGTGTGCTACTCAGTGCTACTTCGTGCTCGGTTCTACAGTAATAGTATGGTGCATGGTGCTACAGTGTCTTGCTAGAAGATTGTTGGAAGAAACACAGTTTAATGGGATATAGAATCCATAGTTAATTATTGTATCACTGTGTGTGAATGCAGATACAATGGTCATGATTTTGTGAATTCAAATTGACATGTTCTGGTACCATGAAGATATGATCTCAGTTTGAGGAAGATTGAAGAAGTGGAAAATGAATAAGGAAGAAGGTTGACTATGTCTTGGTCTTGGAGAGGAAAAATAGGTCAAGCCTTCATGGTCTTGGTATTCATCAATTGTAATATTTATAAGAAGAATTTGTGTGGGTTTTCCTCTCAAAGGGTGAGAGTCTTTGGCCCTGGCTCATAATCTACATGTTGAGTCTCTTTTCTATTTTATGTTCATGCATTGGTTATTGTTTGATGAAGAAGAACACTAATAAACTAAGAAGAAGAATATCCTAATCTAAAGAAGTAAAAATAATTCACAAACAGTCACTAATGAAGAGAAATCACCCCAATGTCAATGCCCTAGATTTCTCAATATGGTATCAGAGATATGGTGCTAAAGTCAAAAGAAGGGCATCTAATCAAAGAGACACTTAAGGATCAAGTTTCATGGAAGGCATCAAAGGAAAGTGAAGGATCTACATTGAAGAAAAAATTCTCTTCAACATAAGTCTTGGGATCGTCAAATAATCGAGGCAATAACCTTACTTATACTCAAGGCAAATAGATATACAAATATATAAGTCTACACCAGCAAGAGTATTAGATCCTATAATACTTAGCAGAAGACCACAAATACTCTCATCAAGATGAAGAGATTTACAAGGTAAGGCAGCCCAAAGTATAGAGAAGAATTTCTAGGACTAAGTTCACATCATCTTGGAGATCCTAGAATCGATTATGATTTGCACTCATTCACTACCAAAGTAGTTGAATTATCTTGAAAGCGAAAAGGCAACATCAACATCTTCAAAGCTATAACGCAAGCTCATTATCATTGCAGCAAGGATCACATCCTTATTTTTGAAGAAAATCATCCAAGGAAGCATCAAAACATCCTAATCAATCACCATCAACAAAGGAAGTCAAATCTAAAGGCGTTGACATCATAAAAGGAGCAATCTCCTTTATTGAATAAGGTATTTTCATTTGGAAGAAGATCATCGAAAAGGAGCAATAATACATCTTCTTCTACCACCATCAAAGTGACCAAGTTGAAGATTTCATCTTCACTTTTCAAGTAAGTATCTTTTATTCTATAATCAAATTTGGTAAAATGAATTTGTGTTTGCAAGGAGATCTATAATTTGGTTGGGTCATCAAAATTCCTTGCATGGAAAAAGGAGGATAAACATAGTCCTCGAAGAAAGTGAAGTCATTGAACACATCAATGAAAAAGGTCTCCTCTGAATACATGGAAAGGGATTCTTATGAAATGTCCTCTCAATATTGGAGACATCAAAGGGATGTATATGATAAACCCGTAAGACTATTCTATGAAGATAAAGCAGGTCATATCACTGAGACATGATCTACTCGAAATTGAAGGTATCAAAGGATGGAGGAATATATTCAGAAGATCATAATTGCAGGATCTGGGATGATATAATCATCATTGTTCTAAATAAAAAAAGGTAACAAATTTCCATGGGGATAAGAAAGTTACCTCATTCAACAACTTGTGGTTTCTATGCTAGATAGAAGAAAACTAGTTGAGGGTAAAAGTGTTGAAGGTTAAAGGAATCAAACAATTGCATGAAGGAAAGGAAGTTTAGAAAACTTGGTCCTCAGAAAACAAAGAAGAGCATATCTAAGATTCAATGTTATGGAAAAGTTATGGAAATTTCAAAAAGGAAGCTCATATCACCGGGAAGATGGAGGAAGTTGAAGAAAAGAAGTCCAAGGAAAGAGGGAGTAAGAGATCTTTACTATGATTAAGATATTTTGTCTCACAAAAGGTCTTGTCATAGCTCCTAAATATTTTATAGGATATGGATATAATAAGATGCATTGTGGCATCATGAAAGCATTAGAAACAAGAGCTCGTGACATCACCATAGGAAATAATGAAGGATAGACAAAAAAAAATCTATGACAGTCAAATATGAAGGATATAGCTCTTGGGAAACTCATTGGTAGGAAGAAGTCATCCAGGTCAAGGCTCATCATACATCAAGTCAAAAAGGAAACATATGCCAAAAAGAGATATGCAAGATCCTTAATATTCTCTGTGGAATCCTCATCGAAGGGTTCACACGACTAGAAAAGAAGCAAGTGTTTCATCAGGAACTCTAAGTTGTGGAGTTCATGGGATGATGGTATGATGACATAAGAGATAAAGCATATCAAAGGGTTGAAGATCTTTTCAATCAAGGGAGTTTCTGAAAGAATCCTAGATGACCTAAAAGTAAATTAGGTATGTATGCTTGTATTTAATATTATGATGTCATGTCGTATGGTTGCAGGTAACATGGACCAATACTTCTATCTTGAGAAGCATGATCAAGGGAAAGGAATCTCCTCCAATGAAAGTTTGTTGAAAGGCATAGTTCACACTAGATGAAATCAACATAATGTGTCCTCATATGAAGTATGAGGTGGTTGACTACAATTAAGGAACTCTAATTGGAAGATTGTTAATTTTGGACAACTAGATCCAAACTCCATTTTGTGATGCTCAGATGGAGATGCCAATATTTTTATTGGATTCCTCTTTTGGAGAGGTGCAAGATTGATCTAAAGATCATCTTGATCCGATGAGAAGAACATTTATTTTGAATTAATTCCACTTATGTGCAAGGTCGACCAGAATTGTAATGTAGGCTTGAAGCCCCAATAGATGTGTCACACACCCTCACAGATGGATATATATTGGTCAACGTTGGAGGTCATTTTCATCATCACATCATCACACATTCTCTCTCTTCATCTAATTGGTTCAATCATAACTTGGAGTCTCTTATTCTCCACACATGGGAAACACAACAAAATGATTTTCTGTTTTCGACCTAAATTTTTAGCGCAGATTTGACCAGCGTTGACTTTGGTCAATGCATGGTAAAACTGACCCCAAACTTGTTCAAATTTCGATTTTTGCAGTCTGCATTTATTAGCACAAAAATCAAGGTTGACCATTGACTTTGAACGATACACATTGACTTTTTTCTACTGTTGTTTTGCGTTTCCCGTTGACTGGGACAACGTTGACTTTCGTACTTTGGGTTGAATGGTATAGTTGTCCGAGAGGGTTGTGTGACACTTCTGGTTGGTAGGCCGTATTGATACTTTGCTGGTTGAAGCATCCTGTTGACCGTTGTAACGCACCACAACACATATATTTTGTTGATCAAGTTAAATGTAATTTTTGGCTTGTCTTCTGTCGATCTACTGGTATGTTCTATCAATATTTTAATTTCTTGTTTATGTGATTGTTGTTTGATATTGGGGATAAAAGTAAAGTTGCATCAAGAATAGAACATCTACGAAAATTTACATGGTATCAAAGGTGAGGTGAAGACAAAGCCCAAGTTTGTAGAAATCGCCGAAGAAGAGCATGGGTACCTCAAACTAAAATGGCTTAAAACAATAGGTTCAAAGGGAAGAGGAAGGCTCCCTCTAATGGAAATGGCCAACCTTTCAAAAGGTCGAGAAATTCCAGATAGTGGTGCCTCAAGGCACATCACTGGGTTCAAGGAAGCACTTTCTGATATGGTTGAGAAGGATATTAATCTGAAAATTATCTTTGGAGATAATGCCACATATCCCGTGAAAGGGACAGGGACTGTGGGCCTCCACTTATCTCAAGGTGAAGTCCTTCGCTTGCAAGATGTACTATATGTACCTGATCTGAAGAAGAACCTTGTGTCTATTTCTGCCATGGAAGACAAAGGTTTCAATGTGGCATTAATTGATGGGAAGGTGCATATCTGGAAGAAGAGTTTCAAGGAAGCTATCATGATTGGGTTTAGAGTTGATACACTCTACTAGGTTAGAGGAAGGCCATTGGAAGCGATGACATGTGATACTATCCGACAGATTGAACTATGGCACCAGAGTTTTGGACACCTTCATTAAAAATCCCTTCCTGAAGCAAGGAAGGTGGTGATAGGGATGCCCGAATTAAAAAATGATAATGAAGGTGTATATCAGGGTTTTTCCGAAGGAAAGCATACAAGGGGACCTTTCCCCTCAAATGTCATAGAGACATATGATGTCTTGCAATTGATACATTCTGATTTGTCTGGTATGTTTCCCGTAACATCCTTGGGAGGATGTTTGTATTATATGAAGTTTATAGATGACTTCTCTCGCAAAACCTGGATATACTTCTTGAAGAAGAAGGATGAGGCTTTCATGTGGTTTCGTACTTTCAAAGCCTTGGTGGAAAATCTAGCACGGAAGAAGATCAAGATATTGAGGACCGATAATGGCACTGAATATGAGATGAACGAGTTCAATAACTTTTGCAGAGAAGCTAGCATCAAGAGGGAGACCAAAACTGTTTATACTCCTGAGAAAAATGGTGTTTCTATAAGAAAAAGCAGGACCATTGTGGAAGTTGCCCGTGCCATGCTATGTGACCAAGGTCTTTAAAAGTTTCTGTGGGGAGAAGCTGTGAACACTGCTGTGTACATACAAAACTGATGCCCGCATTTTTCTTTGGACTCCAAAAACCTTGAAGAGGTTTTCTAAGGTAATAAACCCAACATCTCTCATTTTTGAGTTTTTGGATGTCCTGTTTATTTTCATGTGCCGAAAGAGAAGAGGAGAAAATTGGATGCTTCTGGGAAGAAGGGAATGTTTATGGGCTATAGTGAAACTTCGAAGGCTTATAGTCTATGTACCTGTTCAAAGAGAAGTGGAAATTTTCCACGATGTTACCTTTGATGAATATGCTTCCCTCGGGAAAGTGATCAAACTTCCGAACTCTGAGGAAGATCATGATGTAAGATCTGGGAATTATGAATAACCGAAGGACGAGATGATGTCTGATGTTGAAGGACCGATGGACCCTATTGATCCACCTCCTTCAATGAAGAGAAGACCCTCATGGCTCCAAGATACTCTCAAGGATGCCGATAGACATATGGCCCCAAGGGGGACATTCCGTGAAAGCAAGAAGCCGAATATATACCAAGGTTATCTAGAAGCCATGAGTATAATCGTACAATATGAGCCTGGATAATTTTAAGAAGTTGTAAAGCATCATGTCTGGAAGGATTTTATGCACAAAGAATACGAGTTCATTATGAAGAATAATGTCTGGGATGTGGTTCTGAGACCGGAGGACAAAGATGTTGTCACCTTGAAATGGCTCTATAAGATCAAGCATGGATATGATGGTAGTGCTGAAAATTTCAAGGCAAGATTCATTGCAAGAGTCTTCTCTCAAAAGGAAGGCGTAGATAATCATGATATATTTTCACCTATGGCCCGATATACCACCATCTGATCTATCATAGCCCTTGCTGCTACGCAAGGATGGGATATTCATCAGATGGATGTGAAGACCTCCTTTTTGCATGGTTCGATAAAGGAAGAGGTGTATATGGAGAAACCTTTGGGGTTCAAAGTCCTGGATAGAGACACCCATGTATGCAGGTTGAAGAAATCCCTATATGGGTTGAATTAATCCCCCAGGGCTTGGTACGAGAGGATAGATAACTACGTGATGAAGCTGGGCTTCACTCGTAGTAATGCCGATCTGAACCTTTACTTCAAGGTTGATAGAGAAAAGCCTCTCATTCTGGTTTTGTATGTGGACGATCTCTTCCTGATAGGTGTTGAACCTCTCATTCATCAGTGTAAGAGGGAGCTCGCTTCTGAGTTTGAGATGCATTAATTCCTAGGCCTGGAGGTCTGGCAGAGACCTGACGAGATTTTCCTTTCTCAAGGAAAATATATTGTGAAGTTGTTCAAAAGATTTGGAATGGTGGATTGTAAGTCCGTGTCGACACTGATGGAGCTTAACTTTAAGAAGTTGAGTGGAAGCGTTGTTGGGACTGTGGTAGCAAATCCTACCGAGTATCGTCAACTCGTAGGGGCCCTGATTTTCTTATTGAACACGCATCCAGACGTATGTTTTGCAATGAACACTTTTAGTCAACATATGGCTGATCCTCATCACATTCACTGGGTTGGTGCCAAGAATTTGTTGAGATATCTTCGGGGCACAATAAACCATGGGCTGAGATACACTGTCGGGAGCTTGAGACTCCATGGATATATTGATGCTGATTGGGTTGGCAGTGTGGTGGATCGCAAGAGCACATCTGGATGCTACTTCACACTTGGGTCTGCTTCGATATCTTGGATGAGAAGGAAGCATAATTCAGTGGCTTTAAGCACCATAGAGGTTGAATACATTGCAACGAGTATGGCCTGTTGTGAAGCATTTTGGTTGTGAAATCTCTTCAGTGAGCTATTCGGGCATGTGCTAGATACCACTAATATCCTTTTTGATAACCAGAGTGGGATTCGTTTTTCAGAGAATCTCGTGTTCCACGATCGATCCAAGCAAATTGATATCAGGTAACACTTTCTCCAGGATATGGTACAACGAGGCACCGTAAGGCTCGATCATATAGGAACTGATGAGTAGGTTGCGGATATTATCACAAATACCTTGGGGAAGGTCAAGTTCCTAACCTTCTGTGAAAATATTGGAATCGTGGAATGACCCTATTCTAAGGGTCCTGTTGGACGATGAACTCTAGGAGCTCTAAGGGCCTTTGGGGATAGCTTCTCGGAGTTATAAGCACACACGAGGCTAGGCTTGTCGAAACTTGTGGTGCTTCTGCCCCACCGTTATGATATTGAATTGTTTCACCTCTCATGCTGTATTCCCCATATGCATCCTACCCATTGAGTCTCGGACTCATGGGAAGTACCTCTGATTTGGCCAGTGAGGTGGGAAAAGCTAGAGACCAGTAGAAAAGACCGATGGACGCATCAAATATTTTCATACTGTCTATGTCTAGGATGGCACGTGTCCAACCACTTGATCTGGGATCAATTCTAGTGAGGTTTCAAACCTCCAACTGACTTCGGGTCAGGTAAACCAACTTCGGGTTGGTATGTGACTCTTTTGAGTCCTATAGAGGTTTCAGACCTCTGGACTGAATTTTTCAATCGGGAATGATGTCCTTGTGACTAACCCTTTCTTTTCTGAAATAAAGAAGCCAACAAAGCAAGTTACGACGGGATGACGCACGATTTTTGGATGGCACATGTGGATGGAGTTCTCCCTAGTTGAGAGGGAGTGTTAATTTTGGAAAACTAGGTCCAAACTCCATGTTTTGATGCTCATATGAAGATGCCAATATTTTTATTGGATTCCTCTTTCGGAGAGGTGCAAGATCGATCGAAAGATCATCTTGATTCGATGAGTAGAACATCTATTTTGAATTAATTCCAATTATGTGCAAGGTCGGCCAGAATTGTAATGTAGGCTTGAAGCCCTAACAAATGTGTCACACACCCTCACAGATGGATATATATTGGTCAATGTTGGAGGTCATTTTCATCATCACATCGTCACACATTCTCTCTCTTCATTTGATTGGTTTGATCATCACTTGGAGTCTCTTCTTCTCCACACATGGGAAACACATCAAAAAGATTTTCTGTTTCCGACCTAGGGTTTTCAACGCATATTTGAACAACGTTGACTTTGGTCAACGCATGGTCCAACTGACCCCAAACTTGGTCAAAATTTTGATTTTTGCAGTCCGCATTTATTTTAAGAGAAATCGAGGTTGATCGTTGACTTTGAACGGGTTGCGTTGACTTTTTGATGTTGTTGTTTTGCATTGACCGTTGACTGGGAAAATGTTGAATTTCGTTGACTTTGGGTTGACTGGTATAGCTATCCGAGAGGGTTGTGTGACACTTCTGGTTGGCTGATCGTATTGAGACTTCGCTGGTTGAAGCATCTTGTTGACCATCATAACGCAACACAACACATATATTTTGTTGATCAAGCCAAGTGTAATTGTTGGCTTGTCTTTTGTCGATCTACTGGTATGTTCTATCAACATTTTACTTTCTTGTTTATGTGATTGTTTGTTGATATTCGGGATAAAAGTAATTGCATCAAGCTTAGAACATCTACAAAAATTTGATATTGGGGATAAAAGTAAAGTTTCATCAAGCAAGGCCGGATGAAGACTGATGGATCACTTTCTGATGAAAATAATGATGACATGACTGACTCGTTGATGAAAGTGATGGATGGTCTATGCCATGTGAATAAGTCCCAAAAGATGAAGACTCCATAACAAAAAATAAATTCTTGACATCGAAGGAATGAGTTCTTCAAAGAAGATGGTTGTCCCATTATCTCCACTAGAGGGGCTATTACAGGTCCCTGATTAAGAGGGAGACTGGAAACAAGTTTCTTACTTGGGAGAAACTTGGAAATTCCTAAGCCAAGAGGGATCTTAGGTACATTTATTATGTAGGAATGAGTACATTCCTTTATTGGAATATGTCCTCCCCAATTGAGAGGTAGAGATGTACATGTCATTCTTGTCTTCACCTGGGAAGACATGATGGAGGATTGGGGAAATCATCTCACATCTGATACTCTTCGAGGATGAGATAGGGCATCCAAGATAAGATTATTCGTAGAGGACCAATATTATTTGAGGACTAGGAATCCAAGATAAGAATAGTCCTAGTGGAACACACCCTGAGAACCCTGGTAAGGTCTGTTCCAGGAAAGACAATGATTAAGGTGTATATAAATCATTGGTATCACCAACATTGAGCTCATATATTGTGGAAAGATGGAGTTATTAGTCAAGGCCTCGTTATGTGATGATGTTGGTTGTATATGATGCTATACAGATGGGTTATCAATTAGATTCTTCTTATGAGAAATTCTTCAGATTGAGAATGTCCAAGTATCATTATGAATACCTCCCTAGTTAAGAGGGAGTGTTGTAAAATGTAACTAGGTTCGGTCTTCATAATGACATGTAATTGTAACTCTTGTAAATGATGTAATGAATAGAATAAATTAATTTTGGCTTGCTTCATGGGTTTCATGAGCAAGATATTATTGTTTTAGAGTCAATGTCATGTATAACCCTTTGTGAGCATATAAAGAATGTATCTAAGTCTATAAGTTGTCTAGAAACGCTCCAAAAGACAAGCACAATCATCTTCTTCATGGTGAGCCTCAATATATATATGCATAAAAGTCATGTTAGTTCACATGTGGAGACACACCCATTTGGATGGTCATGCCAGCTCAAATGTAAGGACAAACTATTATATATAGGAGGCGAGGCACCTCACATTTCAACGATCAAGGAATCAGGTTCTCTAAAGTTTTGGTGTCAAGGTACAATCCACAGATCTCAGACATTTCTGAAGTCTTCGGATGGGGTGACAGTAAGGCAGTGCAGATACCTCTCATTGTAATGAATTCAGATACTTCTCAAGAACACAGTCTCGGTCCTGCAGTTTGGATCTCCTTAGTTGAGAGTGCGGTCATGATCATAGTGGCTCAATGATATTACAATATGTTATTTCGGTGTGCTACTCGGTGCTACAGTAATAGTATGGTGCATGGTGCTACAATGTCTCAGTAGAATATTTATAGAAGAAACATAGTTCAGTGGCATATAGAAGCCATATTTCAATAATGTATCACTATGTGTGAATGTTGCTATAGTGGTCATGATTTGGTGACTTCACATTGACATGTTCTGGTGCCATGAAGAGATGATCTCAGTTTGAGGAAGACTGAAGAAGTGGAAAATGAATCAAGGAAGAAGGTTGACTTTGTCTTGGTCTTGGAGTGGAAAAATAGGTCACGGGTCATGATCTTGGTATTCATAAATCAGAATCTCTATAAGAGGAATTTGTGCAGGTTTTCCTCTCAAAGAGTGAGAGCTTTTGGCCCTCGTTCATAGCCTACATGTCGTGTCTCTTGTCTATTTTATGTTCATGCATTGGTTATTGTTTGATGAAGAAGAAAATAATAAAATAATAAGAAGAATATCCTAATTTAAAGAAGTAAAAAGTATTCACAAACAATCACTAATGAAGAGAAATCACCGTAATGCTAATGCCCTATATTTCTCAACACAACCTCTTCACAATATCATATTTTTGTTTTAGATTTAGTTAACTTGCAGCCTGACATAAGTAGGCATTTGTTTAACCATTTTGTGGGTGAATTCCCTTTCATCTTAGGTAGCCATAATACCCATCAATAAATACAAAAGAGTGTAATTTTTGGTGGGAAGAACTATCATAACTATGAGCATAATTCTAATTTCCATGACATCTTTCACTATATTTGTTGAAAGCAGATATGGGACAACCCTGCTCATTATTCCAATTTCCATTGTATGTTCCACCATAAGAATTGCTGGCAGAAGTTATCCTAACCATGATTTTCATTGTTGTTATGTCTTTCACTCTTATTGTATATTCCACCATAATTTAATAAATATGTCAAGGTAAAATCATCATGATCTTTTTCAAAGCACCCTGTCGCCTTCTTACATGCACCTAGCATATTTGTTTTTACTAGGGTTCACATCAATAAGGGCTCGACAAGAGCAAGGGTTTCATTTAGAGTTGGCTTTAATAATGCACCTAAGTTTCCATCTTATTAACATCAATGACACATTTAACCAAAAAATTTGTGCTTTATAAGTGTAATTTTGAATTATTTTAAAACAAATTGGCTTGGAAATCAAATGCATGGTAATACTGATTGTTGATTTGAGCTTTAGCTTGTTGATCCATCAATATTTTAGCAAAAATCGGTGGAAAGTTATACAATTATAGAAATCTAATTTGCATATTTGAAGTTTGTTTTGTGGCATAGAAACTAATATTCTCACCTAAAATATTTAGGGGTTTCTCCTTTAGGTAATGAGCACTAGTACTACTTAACTTAAAACATTTCCAACCTTAGGCAATAGTATTTTCCATTTTTAAGCGAGATAGGTTCCTGAAATCTATAACATCAGGGTACATGACATTGTTGGAAATTATTTTAATGGGAAATTTTGGTTATTCACCTAATGGGTCCACACATATTACTCCATTGAGGGAGGTATCCTAGGAACAAAGTTTTAATTGTTCATATATCAATTTTTCATCATCCTTTCATGTTGCTCCTATGACATGTGTTGATAAATCTAGGAGTAGCTAGATTAGGTGATTTCTCTTACTTTGATAATTGCTTGTGGTGTGCTTTACTTAACTTGATTATATTCTTCTTTCACTTGATTATTATTATGTTCTTATCATCAAACAACTACCAAACTATGAATATCAAATAGACAAGAGGACACAAAATGTAGGTTGCAAGCCAGGGCCAAAACCTCTCCTCTTGAGAGGAAAACCCACAAAAAATATTCTCTTCTTGTAGAATGTTCAGATGGCGAATTCCAAGACCTAAGACCCTTTTCAAAGGCCCCTCCAAGGCCAAGTCAAACTTCTCCTTCTTGATGAACTTTTTTAGCTACTTCTATCTAGAAATTGCCAAAAAATTTTACCAAGCAAATTCTAGCAATTTCAATACAACAACTTTTAGCAACTTTAACCCAAAAAATTCCAACAACTTCGACCTAGAAACTTCCAACAACTTCGACCTAGAAACTTTGACCTTCGAACGATTTTCTTCTAGCAACAACTTTGACTTTCCAGCTAATTTGACTTCCTCAACAACTTCTTCTTAAACTTTGACTTCCCCAGCGGTTTCTTCTATAACTTCGACTTCCCCTGCAACTTCTATAATTTAGGTCTAACAGTTACTTTAGAAACCCTAACATGAGAGAGAGAGGACCAAAACTTCAATCTTGCTTCTCTTTCTTATTTTCCTTGATGTTCGTCCTTTTCTAGCCTCTTTCTTAAGGATATCTAACTTGATTTCTTGCTTGAATGGATATCTCTAAATTAAGTAGAGGTTCCCTTACATATAGGATTCTTACGAGGTTGAATTGCTGCCCATGAAGCCAACTTGATCCTTCTTATAGGTTGACTTGTTTGACAAGGTCTTGGAGGGTCTTTATGACACTTTTGACTTTACAAAATTTTTCTTTACAAGATACAACATTCCCAAAGGGGTATTACATGTATTAAAATGACTCTTTTGACTTCATAACTCTGAGAAACCTAGAAACACTCAACGGGTGCTTTACCTATAAATAAATCTATCTTGAGCATGATGTTGGAAAGTGTAACTAGGTTCGGTCTTCATAATGACTATGTAATTATGAATTTATGTAAAGAATAAGACAAATATACTAAAATGTATTTTTGTAAAGCTTGCTTCATGGGTTTCATGAGCAAGGAGTTTTTATTATAGGTGAAAGACTTCTCCTTGTTGTCTTTAGAGATTTGTCATCTTGCCATAAATATATATAAGTTAGAGTCATGTATATGAATTGTTTTTACACTTATGACTGATGTAAATGTATGCATCCTAACCTTATCAAAGCACTCCTTGAAGATGGCTTAGAAGATGCTCCAAATATCACTTGAGAAGTCGACCTCATAATAGATGATCAAGTCAGCATAACAGTCATGTCGGCTCCTAGAAATAGACACAAATGTTCACTGGGTCAGGTTGGCTAATTACAGGGATGGACAACTATAAATACCCCAGTGAATTGTGCATAAATGGCAGCAAGAAAATTTTGGATATCTCTGAGATCTCAGACATGAAACAGTTCAGATCTGTGGCATTTCAGAAGAACAATTTTGATATCTCACATGATTGGGACAAGTCTGAAGTTAAAGGAGGGATATGTCTGCGTTATAACACAACGAGGAGACAAGTATATACAATGAAGGCTAGAAGAAATATGATAATGAGGGTTCTTTGTTTTGGAGAGAAGACACCACAGTCACTTCAGGAAGGCCGAGGGTAATTGCAGAGACATGTCTATTATCTTATGCATAATACAATGTTGAAAAGGAGGAAGACATATCAAAGGAATAAGGATAATTTATCTTTGTCTTGGGTTAAATTCAACATGGGCACTTCAAAAAGAACGAAGGTAAATTGCAGGAAGTATAGGACTGTAACTTAGTGCAAGGAGAGAAGGAATCTCAGTGAAGTATTACACTATGATTGGGTCAACACAGAAGGGTTATCTCTATCAAGGAGGCTGAATTCAGTCCATCAAAATAAGCACATTAGTTAGAGACTGAGTTCTCTAGTATTGGTGCAGAATGGTTCAGAAAAGGAGATCAACATAAGGAGCCAAGAAAAGAGCAATGACAAGGTCTTGGAGGCATAGAAAGGTCAAGGGTCTATGTCATGGTCATGGTACTTTTCAACTAAAATTCTATAAGAATAATTACTTGTGGGTTTTGGCCTTGGATTGAAGAGCCTAAAACTTGTGTCTCTTTTGTTTTGATAATTGACTTGATGAAAGACACAATAGGCTAATAAAGAGAAGATCTAAGTAAGAGAAATAAGTTCACAAGTAATTACCAAGTAGAGAATTGAATTAAACTTTTCCCTACCAAATTCTAAACATGGTGTCAGAGCTAAGGGGTTGAAGACAAATGACTATTTGAAAAGAAGACACTCAAGGATCAAAGATTGAGAAGGTTTTCTCGAAAGCATCAAATCAAAAGTCAAAGTCTACATTGAAGAGTCCAAGTAGTTTACAAGGAAACCCTCAAGCCATGTCAAGAAGACCTTCAACCTTATTCAAAATACCCACACATCGAGGAGGTAATATTTTCCATCAAAGATTCTTGATATTGAAGCCTAATCAACATTGTTGGAAGACACATCATCAAGCCATCCTTGATCATGAAGGATCCAAGATCACCTATCTCCTTTGAAGACATCAATCTAAGAGGGAGTTCTTGCCATCATCTTCATCATCATCATCAAGGAAGCTGGTAGAAGAAAGAAATCAATCTACAAAAGTAAGTATTTCTATGACCTCATTTGAATGTGGTAAAATTATTTTCTATAAAGAAAGCAACAAATTGGCGGAGTCATCAAAATTTCATGCATGGAAGAAAATGACATGTTTGAATCTAATTGAAAATCAATACATGGTCTACATCAAAGGAACTACAACAAAACCTTCAAAATAATATGCTCCAACTCATTGCAAGCATGAAGGGAGAAATAAGAGCCCAAAGGATTCTCATAGAATCCATTAAGGACTCACTAATTCGCTGAGCCATCAAACTTTCGTGCATGGAAGAAAAGGACAAATTTGAATCTAACTGAAAATGAAGTCATGGTCTACATCAAAGAAACTACAAAACAACCTTCAAAATAATATGCTCCAACTCATGCCAAGCATGAAGGGAGAAATAAGAGGTCAAAGGATTCTCATAGAATCCATTAAGGACTCACTAACTCATTATGTATCAAAACTAGAAATTGCAAAATAAATATATGAAAAATTGGTGGAGTTGTTCTCTGTAAGTATTGTAGGAGAAGTAAATATCTTTGAGACAAGAACTATACAAGTTGAAATTATCAAGAGAGGAAGGAATCACTTCATATTTTAGGAGGATTTCTGAAATACGAGACCAAATGCAGGAATTGGGAGAAGTAATATTTGATAGTGAAATGACTACAGTGGTGTTGAATGCTCTACTGGAAGAATGGGGAAACTTCACTTCAAGCATATATGGGAAGAAAGAAGCAACACCATTCCAGGATCTATGGTCTCTATGTATAATAGAGGAAACAAGATTGAAAGCCAAAATTGATACAGGACCAAGTGAAGAAAATCAAGTCTTTGCAGCCATGTCCAGGAAGAAAGGAATATTTGGTAAATTTGGTCCTCAAAATAAAAGGAGAAATATGGGCAGTATGATGCTTTGGATGTAATGAACTTGGGAATTATAAATGGTATTGTCCTAAATATATAAAGGACAAGAGGAAAAAGGAAGAAGTCTGTGTCATAGAATAAAGGGACAACCCGATGCAAATAAATATAAGAAAGAAGAAGTGAAATATCTCCTCTATGATTGGGATCATCTTCCTCTTTAAGAGGTTTCCGTCAATTGTAAAATATTATTAGGAATAATTGCACACTAATGCATCACTCTAGATATTGCATCATGATAGAAACATGGAAGGAGCACTTGTCATAGGAGGATGTCCAGAATACAAATATGTGGCTTTTGGGAACCTCACTGATAACAACATTGATGGAAGGCAGTCATCTATATCAAGGGTTGTCATTAAATAATCTATATGGAAATAGGTGCTGACATTTTCTAATGGAGTCCTCTTTGGATTCACTGGTTAGGAAGAAAGCAAAAGGTTTTCATCGAGAATTATATCTTGTAGAATTATGGAATTAGGATATGATGACATATTGATGAAGTAGGTCAAGGGAATGAAATTATTCATTCTAGGGAAAAATTATTACAAGATAACTCAAAAGGAAAAGCATGAGGTACATGTATGCTTACACTGGATGTCATAAATTCATGTCATATAGTTGCAGGTAATGGACTTATATCTTTAGAAGTATGATCAAAATAAGGAGAATCTCTTATGATACACACGTTGTCAATAATAGATGAAATCAACATGATATGTCCTTATATGGAATATGAGGTGGTTGTATACAAATAAGGAACTGTATATTGAAAGTTCCTGGGAATGAAGAAAAACTGTGTGGAGGAAGAAAAGAAGAGATCGTAGAGTGCAAACATGATAAGAGGCAGTTATCATCCGGAATCCAAGAAGACTTGACTGGGAGATCTCCTGGGAAGATATGTAGACTCTCATAGAAGTTTGGTAAAGATGAAGACCCTTGATGATACATATATTTAGGAGATGTGTCAGTCTGAATAAAGGATGTTGATGCCTACAAGAAGATGTCATGGTGAAATATTATCATTGAGGTAAATTTTGATTTAAAATTTCATATGTATATGTATATTTGGATAAGTTTATGCAGGGCTGCCAACCATATGGAAGGATGAAAGATCCTTGGAAGAAATATGGTTCGAAGGAAAGCAACATGGCACGAAGATGGACCAGATGAGAAAGATTGATGAATCACTTTCTGATAAATGACATGACTCATGGATGAAAGTGATGGATGATATGTTCCCTATGAAGCTATCCCAAAGTTCAAGATCCCTCATTTCCGCAGAAATTCATGACATCGAAGGGAGGAATTCTTCATGAGTAGTTGGGTTTCTCACCATTGTTGTTGCAGGTCCCTGGTTAAATGGGAGCTTGGTGATAAGTTTCTCACTTGGAAGAAACTTGGTAATTCCTAATAATAAGCTTAGGTACATTCCTTGTATAGGAATGAGTACATTCACTTGTGGAATATGTCCTCCCTAGTTTAGAGAGAGAGATAGACACATAATTCTGGTCTTCTACTGGGAAGACAGAATGAAGGATTGGGTAATCATCTCGCATCTGATACTCTTTGAGAATCTTGATAGGGCATTCAAGATAAGAGTAATCATGGACCGATATTCTTTCTGGATTATCTACCCAAGATAAGAATAGTCCAGGAAGGTCATAATTTGTGAACACTCGGGTGGAGTATGTACCCTGGAGAGCTAATGACGATGGTGTCTATAAGTCATTGGTTTCGCCAACATTTTAGCTCATTGTCTCGTTGATATATGGAGCTATTAGTCAAGTCCTTGCACTATGACAATGCTGGTTGATATGATGCTATGCATATGCAATTACCAATCCGATTCTTCTTATGAGATTATTCAGATTGAAAGCAACCATGTACCATTATGAATACCTCCCTAGTTAAGAGGGAGTGTTGGAAAGTGTAACTAGGTTCAGTCTTCATAATGACTATGTAATTATGAATTTATGTAATGAAGAAGACAAAGATAATACAATGTATTTTGTAAAGCTTGCTTCATGGGTTTCATGAGCAAGGAGTTTTTATTATAGGTCAAATATTTCTTCTTGATGTCTTTAGGGATTTTTTATCTTTTCATAAATATATATAAGTTAGATTCATGTATATGAAGTGTTGTTACACTTATGACTGATGTAAATGTATGCTTCCTTACCTTGTCAAAGAAATCCTTGAATATGGATTAAAAGATGCTCCAAATATCCATTGAGAAGTTGGCCTCATAACAAATGATTAAGTCAGTTAATAGTCATGTCGACTCCCATAAATAGACACAAATGTTCATTGGGTCAGGTCTTCTAATTACAGGGGCGAACAACTATAAATACCCCAGTGAACTGTGCAGAAATGAGAGTAAGAAAAGTTCGGATATTTTAGAGATCTCATACTTGAAATAGTTCGGATCTGTGGCATTTCAGAAGAACAGTTCGGATATCTCACAATATTAGGATGTGTCTGAAGTTAAAGGAGGGATAAGTTTGCATTATAATACAACGAGGAGACAAGTATACACAACGAAGGCTAGAAGGAATATTATAATGATAAGGGCTCTTTGTTTTGGAGAGAAGACACCACAATCGCTTTAGGAAACCAAGGGTAATTATAGAGATAGGTTTGTTATCTTATGCTTGTTATAATTATGAAAAGGAGGAAAACATACCAAAGGAATAAGGATAAGTTATATATGTCTTGGGTCAACTACAACGTGGTCACTTTAGGAAGAACGAAGGTAAATTGCAGGAAGTACAAGATTGTAACTTAGTGTAAGGAGAGAAGGCATCTTGGTGAAGTATTTCACTGTGATTGTGTCAACAAAAAAGGGTTATCTCTGTCAAGGAGGCCGAGTTCAGTCCATCAAAAGAAGCACATTAGTTAGAGACTGAGTTCTCTATTATTGGTGCAAACGACGTAGAAAAGGAGATCAACATAAGGAGCCAAGAAAATGGAAGTGACAAGGTCTTGGAGGCATACAAAGGTCAAGGGTATGGTCATGGTACTTGTCAACTAAAATTCTATAAGAATAATTACTTGTGGGTTTTCCTCTCCAAGAGGGAGAGGTTTTGGCCCTGGCTTGAAGAGCCTAAAACTTGTGTCTCTTGTGTTTTGATAAATTGACATGATGAAAGACATAATAAGCTAATAAATAGAAGATCTAAGTAAGAGAAATAAGTTCATTAGTAATTATCAAGTACATAATTGAATTAAACTCTACCCTACCAAATTCTCAACACATGAACCCATGCATTAAGAACGACAATAATAAATTTATTTTGTCTTGAATATCAAATATACAAAATCATGATTACAATAGACATTATGAAGGCTGGAACTAGTTACACATTTCAACACTCCCTCTTAAATAGGGAGGTATTCATAATCCACACATGGTACTTAGATATTCTCATACTGAAGAATTCTCATAAGAAGAGTTGGATTGGTAAGCTATATCATAAACTATTTTCTCATCTTATACCAATGCATCTCAAACATATCAACCAACATTCTAAAATAGCAATGCCTTGACTAATATCTCTATCTCTACACAAGATTAGAGCATAATGTTGTAGGGACCAATGATTCATAGAAATTGTCACTCAAGGAACATATGCCATCTGGACGTTCACAAGGTATTTCCTTTTAGGACCATTCCTGTCTTGGAATAACACATCCTCAAGGAATTTCCTCTTCGACTAATCCGGCCTATTAGATGCCCTACCACATTCTCAAAGAGTATCAGAATCAATCTTAGATTCTTACCCAGTACTCCATTATTTCTTCATAACATGAAGACAAGAATGATGTGCCTATCTCTCCCTATCAACTAGGGAGGATCTACACATTCCTATAAAAGGAATATACCCAAGTTCCATTTTACCTAGGGACTTGCCCAAGCTCTCTCTTAATCGTGGACTTGTTATCAACAATAACTATTTTCTTCTCTAGTGGAGATCATTGTACTATCAATTGTTGGTAGGGTTCCTCCTTTTGGCATCATGTCATGAACTTCAAATTCTTCATTACGGAGCCTTCTTCTTCTAGAAATTATATGTAGGTAATCAACCATCTTCTCCGTCATTTCCTTTCAATGAAACATAATGTTGAACCAATAATCATGTCATCCTTTTCTTCATCGAGAAGTGATATTCTAGTCCACATCTAGCTATCCATCATACAACTACCTCTTCCAAATCATGCTTCTTTTAGGATCTTCCATCCAATCTCATGAGTACTAGTTGTAGGTGACTTCTACTAGCCTCTATTGGTAGCCCTATTTTAACCCAACCATATGTTTTCAAAAATCAAAATGAACATCAAATAAAAGTTACATTTTTATGATGGCCTTTCGTCATGACATTAGTTTCTTGCAACATTAACATCTTGCACATGTATGAATCCATATCCAAGACATTCATTACCAAGATTCTTGTTTTGCAATATATAAGAGTTTTCATACCTTCTTCTTCTGTGGAGATGTCATAGCTAATTATTCTAGCTATCGGATGTTGATCAATTATCTTATCTTACGTGACTATAGTTTCAACATTCACAAACTCTCATTTCTTTCTTCACATATTACTTTCCTCGTGATATTTACATGGTTATTTCAACATATGAACCATGATTGTCAACCACCTGATATTCCATATGAGTTCATATTATGTTGATTTCATCTTATCAATATGTAGAAGAGTTCAAGGTAGCTTATCTACATGTCTTCATGCATCATTCTAATATAAGAGATCCTTCTTCTTCGACCATGCTCGTGAGATAGAGAATTCAACAATGTTACCTACAACTACATGATGAATTGACTTTATCTATTAAATATATACATACCTTTTCCTTCTTTTGGTCATATATACTTCTAGCAACTTCATTTTCTTGCTTGAAGATGAAAGTACTTCAACCAACTTGACATGTTGCAAATCTTGGTCATCATACCTTATTAGTGGATCCCACACGAGGTGGAATGTGGACTATTTGCAAGGCACTTCCTTCTTCTAAGTAGATGTGAACCTTCTTAATGAAGATTCCAGTGGATTATCTTGATGATCCTCATTCTGCAAATGCTCATTCCTAATGATGATGATGTATGATGGTTTCTTTATCTTCTATCCTGCTATATTACTTTCTTCCAACCATATATATTGCTACTTTGGTTGTCCTTATATGTTTCCTATGAAGATTCCTTTTCTATCATGATGACTTCTATAACCATGTAGAATTTCTACTTCAGCTATCCTTCCATGCTTCTATGATTATGTCATCTCTATCTTGATATAATGCATCTTATCATACTTGTGATGACTTCTATTCTCTTATATAATTTAAAAGAACTAAGTGGAGGAGATTATCTCAGACATAGTAGAGATATTTCACTTCCTCTGCATTGTATCTTTGACATATCGATCTTCTTTTTTCGAGGATCAAACTTTCTAAACCTTCCTTTTCTCCTTGCCATGGCAGCATATGCTTGAACTCGTTCATTTTACCCAACATCGCTCTTTTCCTTCAACTTGGTTTCTTAAATATTACATAATGACCAAATTTCATTGAATAGAGTGGCTTCCCTCTTTCCATAGATACTCGATACAAAGTTTTGCTATTCATCAAGTAGTGAATTGAGTACAACAGTGGTCGTTTCTTTATCGAACATTATTTCCCTAGCTCTTGTATTTGATCTCTTATTTGAGATACTCTCATAAGGTATGAGTGTAAGTTTTGGATAGACAAAATGTTCTATTCTTAATGAAAATTTACTTCAATATTCTAGGGCCCGATACAATATAGAAATCACATAAACATGAAAGTAAAATGCTGATAGAACATACCAATAGATAAACATAAGACAAGCCAATAAAATAGATCAAATTTACATATCTTCTTGTCCAACAAAGATGTAAAATAATATGCGTTACGTCAATCCACAGGATGCTTCAACCAGGAAATTCTTTCTCAAGTCAGCCAACCCTCCAAGTGTCACACACACTTCCATCAAAGACAACTCATCAAAATTCAACATAATTCAACATAATTCAACAAAAGAATCCCACATCCAAATTTATAGCATCCATATTTACGACATCATCCAGATTTACGACATCCATTTCCAACATCATCCAGATTTACGACATCCAAATTTACAACATCCATTTCCAGCATCATCCCGATTTACGACATCCATTTCCAGCATCTTCCATATTTACGACATCCACTTATGGCATCATCCATATTTACGACATCCAAATTTACGGCATCCATTTCTGGCATCATCTGGATTTGCACGTGGGAGAGAGAGAAGCATCTTATAGGCTGAACGAACCAATCAGATCATGAAGAATGTTTGTGATGAGATGATGATGAAATGACCTCCAAGTCTCTCCAATTTATATCCATCTATGAGGGTGTGTGACACATATGTTGGGCTCTCAAGCCTACATTACAAATCTGGCTGACCTTGCACATAAGTGGAATAAATTCAAAATAAATATTCTGCTCATCTGATCAAGATGATATTTAGATCAATTTTGAACCTCTCCAAAAGAGGAATCCAATAAAAATATTGGCATCATCATCTGAGCATTACAACATGGAGTTTGGACCTAGTTGCCCAAAATTAACACTCCCTCTCAACTAGGGAGAACTCCATCTAGTAGTGCCATCCAAACATCGTGCGTCATCCCGTCGTAACTTGCTTTGATGGCTTATCTATTTCAAATGGTGATTCACAAAGACATCACTCCCGATTGACCTGAAGTCAGCTTAGAGGTCTGAAACCTCTATAGGACTCAAAGGAGTCTCATACTAACCTGAAGTTATTTTAACTGACCCGAAGTCAGTTGCAGGTTCAAAACCTCTCTTGGATTCAAAAGAGACATATACTAACCCAAAGTTAGTTTAACTAACCTGAAGTCAGTTGGAGGTTTGAAACATCACATGGACTCAAAAGAGTCATATACTAACCCAAAGTTATTTTAACTGAACCGAAGTAAGTTGGAGGTCCAAAACCTCACTTGGACTCAAAAGAGTCATATAATAACCCGAAGTTAGCTTAACTGACCCGAAGTCAGTTGGAGGTTCGAAACATCACTTGGACTCAAAAGAGTCATATACTAATCCGAAGTTAGTTTAACTTACCCGAAGTCAGTTGGAGGTATGAATCCTCACTAAAATTGATCCCAAATCAAGTGGTTGGACACGTGCAATCCTAGACATAGAGAGTACAGAAATATCTTATGCATCCATCGGTCTTGCTATTGGTCTCTATCCACATTTACCACCTCAATGGACAAGATGAGAGGTACTTCCCATGAGTCTGAAACTCCATGGGTAGGATGCATACGGGGCACAGATCAAAGAGAGGTGAACTAACTCAATATCATCATGGTGGGGCGGAAGCACACCAACAAGTTTCGACAAGCCTAGCCCTGTGGTTTCTTATAGCTACAATAATCCATCCCCAAGTCCCTGGAGCTCCCAGAGCTCATTTTCCAACTCAAGCAGGACGCTCAGAATAGGGTCGTTCCACGATTCCAAGATTCTCATGGAAGGTTAGGAACTTAACCTTCCCCAAGGGATTAGTGAGAATATTTGTGACATGCTCATCAGTTCCTATATGATCGAGCCTTAGAGTGCCTTGTTGTACCATGTCCCTGAAAAAGTGGTACCTAATATCAATATACTTGGATCGATTGTGGAACACGGGATTCTTTGAGAAAAGAATCCCACTCTGGTTATCACAAAGGATAACGGTGGTATCTAGCACATGCTCAAATAGCTCACTAAAGAGCTTTCGCAACCAAATAGCTTCACAACATGCCATACTCACTGCATTGTATTCAGCCTCAGCGGTGCTCAAAACCACTGAATTTTTCTTCCTGCTCATCTAAGATATCGAAGCAGAACCAAGTGTGAAGCAGCATCCAGATGTGCTCTTGCGATCCACCACACTGCCAGCCCAATCGGAATCAGTATATCCATCGAGTCTCAAACTACCAGCAGTGTATCTTAGCTCATGGTTTATCGTTCCCTGAATATATCTCAAGAGATTCTTGGCACCAATCCAGTGAATGTGATGAGGATCAACCATGTGTTGATTCAAAGTGTTCACTGCAAAACATATGTCTGGACGGAAGTTCACTAAGAAAATCAATGCCCCTACAAGTTGATGATACTTTGTAGGATTTCTGAATGCGGGCCCAACAACATTTCCACACAAATTCTTGAATTTGAGTTCTATCGGTGTCGAAAAAGACTTACAATCCACCATACCAAATATCTCCAATAGCTTCACAATATATTTTCCTTGAGAGAGTAAAATCTTGCTAGGTCTCTGCCATACCTCCCAAGCCTAGGAAGTAATGCATCAGTCCTAGGTCTTTCATCTCAAACTTGGAAGCAAGCTCCCTCTTACACTGATGAATGAGAGGGTCAACACCTATCATGAAGAGATCGTCCACATAGAGAACCAGAATGAGAGGCTTTTCTCTATCAACCTTGAAGTAAAGGTTTGGTTCAACATTAATTCTAGTGAAGCCTAGCTTCATCAAGTAGCTATCTATCCTCTCGTACCAAGCCTTGGTGGCTTGATTCAACCCATAGAGGGCTTTCTTCAACCTGCATACATGAGAGTCTTTACCTTGGACTTCGAACGCCAGAGGTTTCTCCACATACACCTCTTCCTTTATTGAACCGTGCAGAAAAGCGGTTTTCACAACCATCTGATGGAGACTCCATCCTTGCGTTGCAGCAAGGGCATTAATAGATCAGATGGTGGTATAGTGGGCCACAGGTGCAAATATATCATCATAATCTATACCTTCCTTTTGAGAGAATCCTCGGACAACAAAAGGGAAATCCTGATTGTCAAGGACTCCAAAGGAATCAATCTACCTTTTCAGTTCAGTGGAAAGGGGAAAATGTTGCTGATAAGGTGTAATGGTGAGAAAACTTCATTTCTTCCTTCATTCATTTCATTTACCTTCTTTTACCCTTCATTTTTCCGAACTCTAAAGTCCAACACTTATTTCTTTCAAAACCCCTTTTAAATATTAAAATTCAAGTTTTATAGTTAAAAAAAAAGCAACTCCGCCCACTCACTAACAACCATATCATATTTCCCTCTAAACATACCGTATATCCCTTTTATTGCAGCTCTGCCCACACCGCATCGAACCTCATATTTATATCATACATTACCTATGGGGTATAGTAGTTATCATTCCCTGCACTTAATCATATTAAAACCTTAACTTCCATCACCTCTTCGCATCGCAAGTCCGAAAAATCCATTCGTAACACCATTTTCAAATCCTGTAAATTCCCCAATGTGACATGGGTGGGACCCGATCACATACTAGCAAATCACAAATTTTAGAGGATAAGTGCGGAAGGATCATGTTATAAACGCCGAAGTGCGATGTGCGACGTGGTGGGAACCATTTTTCTGCCACATCACCCTTTCTCCGCTGCCCATCATACATCACATGCGATATCATATAACAGTTAACATAAAAAACTTAAAATTGTGAAATGCGATTTGCGATGAGTTTTGGGTTGATATGTTGCGATGCGATATCGTCATTGCATATCGCAATCAATAGTTTTTATGTTTATTGTTAATTTGTCGCAAGTTAAGCTTTGTATGTTTCAATGTGATATAGGTAGGTACCGCTTTTACTATCATGTCAAATCATTGCACTTAACCTCCATTCCCTTACTCGCTCATCCACCACTCATCCACCTCACCCCGATCCATGTGACGGCCTACAGTCCCCCTCAACCTTCGAGCTTTAACAACAGGGGGGGTTTGAAATGTGTGGTATCTCTTACTGCGATTTCCGCTACATGGTGCACCCATCCCACTTCGCACCCCCCCTGCTCCGATACCGCCTACCACTCCGCTACGCCCCCCCCCCCCCCCCCCAAAAAAAAAAAAAAACTGCTCTTCTCTGCAAACGAAACCACTCCCGCTCCGAGCCAGCTCCTGCCACCTCAAATCCTCATCTACCTGCCCGCTCCCACCACCAATGCTCCGCATTGACAAACTTTCCACCAATCCACTGCTCCACGTCAGCTATCGTCTCCCGCCACCATCTACTCATCGAGCCATTTTACACCATTTCCATTGGAATGGCTTATTAAAGCATTTTTGTATGTTAGAGGGGATTGTGGGTTTCCGAATATGGTTATGAATTGTTCTTTACAATGGGAGCAGTTGGTTTTCTGTTTAAAAATCCTTGCAACAGTCACCGATGCAGAAAAGACAGAGGTGGTTAGAAGACAAAATGACCATCATGACGGTCAACACAACAATCAGATCTGCTAAATCAGCCAGCACAACACTAGATTTAATTATCCAGCCACGAATTTTTGAAGAGATAGAGCCAAGATTTTAGAGCCATCCTTGCCTCTTCAGCATCACACTAGCCAGATTCTGATCATTTTACAATCAATATCCGACCGCCAGAGTAAATACAACCACCGCTTTGTCAGGTTTATTTTATCATAGACTCTTCATGATCCCAAGAGGCAATTTATTACTTACTCTGTAATCAATAACAGACTGCTAAAGCCATTGTTATGGCTAGACTTGTCTTATCACTGCCTGCATGGTTCCACTTGGTAAAATTTTAGCTTGAATGTAATTAATGACTATCATTGAAACAAACTGAGTAACCGACTTAAGTTTTTATATAAATATTGCATGCATTAGCAATGTCAGAGGGGCCCGGAAGGGGAAAACCATTGTAAACAATCTTTTTTGGATGAATGAAGGGACAATATTATTTTTAGATTCTTGTGTGATGATCAGTGGTGAAGTGCTTCTTTTCCTTTAATTTGTCATTCTCTAGTTTCACATAATATTTTCTTTCTTTACTGTGGATAAATTTTTTTTGTAGGATTTACCATAGGGTACCTTGCTCAGTCTTGAAAGAGTAATTTATGTTTTCCTATGAGATTTGAATGTATAATTTAGAGACGGTCTGCTCTGCATTCACATTGAACCTTAATCTCCTCCTCCTGTCCATTTCACAAGATGTAAAGAGCCATTGACATGGCTAGCTTGTCTGGTCTCACATGATATTAGTTATTCATCCATTCGAATCTGTTTACACCTATTTGAATCCATAGCCCATTGGCCCTCTTCTGTTGTCTCAACCAAAAATGTTCAAAAAACCCCTATGAACTAATAACTAGCCTAAAATGCCCAATCAACAAAGCTACATCTAACAGAGAGAGTCCTCTCTGAGTCTAGGAAGCCTAGGTCTTGGACTCCAAAGCGGTTTGATGTTGGCCCTCCGACATTCTGTATATAACCTTCTAAATTACGGGGTGCTAATAGGACTCGTACTCTTCATGCATAACATCCTTCCAAACTTGATTCTTTACGGCTTCTTCAAATGATACAGACTCAGATTGTATGATAGTACTCATGGTTGCTAGATACCCTTGGTATCTATTTGGCTTCTTGCTTTCATGGAATGTCCCCCTTGGGGCCATATGTCTCTCGGCATCCTTGAGAGTATCCCTAAGCCATGAGCGTCTTCTCTTCTTTGAAGGAGGTGGATCAATAGGGTCCACCGGTCCTTCAACATCGGGCATCATCTCATCCTTTGACTCTTCCTACTTCCTTGATATCTCTTCATTTCCTTCCTTGGAGCTAGGAAGATTTATCACTTTCCTTAGGGAAGCATATTCATCGAAGGTGACATCATGGCATATATCTAATTCTCTTTGACTAGGCACATAGATTATATATGCCTTCGAAGTTTCCCTATAGCCCACAAACATTCCCTTATTTCCAGAATAATTCAGCTTGCTTCTCTTCTCTTTCGGCAGATGAAAGTAAACAGGACAACCAAAAAATATAAAATGAGAAACATCAGGTTTCTTACCAGAGAAGAATTATTCGGGAGTTTTGGAGTCCATAGTGGAATGCGGGCATCGATTTTGTATGTACACAACAGTATTCACAGCTTCTCCCCATAGAACCTTTGGAAGACCTCGGTCGCATAGAATGGCACGAGAAATTTCAAAAATGGTCCTATTATTTCTTTTAGCAACACCATTTTGCTCGGGATTATACACGGTTGTGGTCTCCCTCTTAATACCATCTCCTTTGCAAAAGTCATTGAACTCATTTGAATCATATTCGGTGCCATTATCGATCCTCAAAATCTTGATCTTCTTTCCTGTTTGATTTTCCACCAAGGCCTTGAAGGTACAAAACCATTTGAATGCTTTGTCCTTCTTCTTCAAAAAATATATCCAGGTCTTGCGAGAGAAGTCATCTATAAAATTCATGTAATAAGAACATCCTCCCAAGGGTTTCATGGAAAGAATACTAGATAAATCAGAATGTATCAATTACAAGATATTAGATGTCTTTGTGACACTTGAGGGGAAAGGTCCCCTTGTATGCTTTCCTTCAGCACAACCTTGACATATGCCTTCATGATCATTCTTGAATTTGGGAATCCTAGAAAACACCTTCGTTGCTTCGGGAAGGGCTTTGTAATTAAGGTGTCCAAACCTTCGGTGCCATAACTCAATTTGACGAGTTGTATCACATGACATATCGCCTAATGGACTTCCTCCACCCTGGTAGAGTGTATCAACTCTAAAACCAATAGTGAGAGCTTCCTTGAAGTTCTTCTTCCAGTCTCGGGGAAGTAATCCAAGAGAAATGAGGACGAGCTCTCGATCAACTAATTTTTCTCCTATGGCAAGGAGATCATTATGGATTTATGTGAGTCTCATAAAATATGATGGAGGCGCATGAATCTTCCCCTGCACATATTCCATGACATATTGATCTTCTAATGCCAAATCCAAGGACATCTTCCATGCACGATAATCAGACTTTTCATTCAACTTATCATCAGACCATTGGTCCTTGATAAGACTTCGTCTTTGGTGATTGATTTTCACACTATCTTGGGCTTTGTCTTCAGCTCAGCTCTGATACCATGTAAATTTTGGATAGACAAAATGTTCTATGCTTAATGCAAATTTACTTCAATCTTCTAGGGCTCGATACAATATAGTAATCACATAAACATGAAAGTAAAATGCTGATAGAACATACCAATAGATCAACGGAAGACAATCCAATAAAATAGATTAGATTTACATATCTTCTTGTCCAGCAAATATGTAGAATAGTGTACGTTACGACAGTCAACAGGATGATTCAACCAACAAAGTCTTTCTCAAGTCAGCCAACCCTTCAAGTGTCACACACACAACCCTCAAAGACATCTAATCAAAATTCAACATAATTCAACAAAAAAATCCCACATCCAGATTTCCGGCATCATCCATATTTCTGGCATCCATATTTATGGCATCATCCATATTTACGGCATCCATTTCCGGCATCATCCATATTTCTGGCATCCATATTTATGGCATCATCCATATTTACGGCATCCATTTCCGGCATCATCCAGATTTACAACATCCAAATTTACGGCATCCATTTCCGACATCATCCAGATTTACAACATCTAGATTTACAACATCCATTTTCGGCATCTTCCAAATTTATGACATCATCCAGATTTACGACGTCCATTTCCGACATCATCCAGATTTACGTCATCCAGATTTACACATGGGAGAGAGAGAATCATCTTATATGCTGAACGAACCAATCAAATCATGAAGGATGTGTGTGATGAGATGATGATGAAATGACCTCCAAGTCTCTCCAATTTATATCCATTTGTCAGGGCGTGTGACACATCTGTTGGGCTCTCAAGCCTACATTACAAATCTGGCCAACCTTGCACATAAGTGGAATAAATTCAAAATAAATGTTTTTCTCATCTGATCAAGATGATCTTTAGATCAATCTTGCACCTCTCCCACAGAGGAATCCAATAAAAATATTGGCATCATCATCTGAGCAGTACAACATGGAGTTTGGAGCTAGTTGCCCAAAATTAAAAATGAGGCTACACCTTCTTCCTTTGATAAATTATCTTTTATAATTCGGTTCTAAATGATATAAATTCTCCTACAGTGCTTACGGAAAGCAATTCTACCAACTTTTCATTGATAACTTTTGATTTCTCCAACTTTTCTACATCAAGAATTAGGTAATCCTTGATTGATTCTATGAGGATTATTTGATTCCTTATTTCCCCTTTCATATACTTCGATAGTGTTTGAGCTTCCTCTTGAGATGGTTTGGTGATTTAACCCTTAACATATTCAATAAATTCATTCTCTATGAGTATCAAATCTATCCTCCTTTTCCATGCAAGGAAATTTGATGACCCAAACAGTTTGTTGCTCTCCTTGCTGAATGAAGTCATGTTGATAATATATTTAGACATAAATATAAAGATACTTACTTGACAAGTGAATATGCTCCTAGATGATGAAATATTCAACTTGATTCCTTCTTGATGATGTTGCTTCCTTGATGATATTATTAAAGGATGTTTGAGATGTGATATTTTCTTCAATGTGAGGGAGATCACCTTGATTTCTTTGATGATGATGGAAACACTTCTTTTTTTGTCCTTGGATGTTAATGCAGAATCTAGAGGCTTCCCAAGGTGCTTCAAATGTAGAGTATTTATTTCAATGGAGGTAGGGTTTTTTAGGTCGTTTGTTCTTCTTCCAAGAGTTTTGATGATTTTATCCTTGTGATGTGATGGATGGTCCTCCTTGATGCTCCTTAGTTTGTTTGGTGCTTATGTATCCTTCCTTCAAGCAGATGATTTTCAAGCTGCCTCTTCTTGCCTTTTCACCTTTACTCTGATACCATGTTGAGAAATCTAGGGGTGACTATATTAGGTGATTTCACTTACTTTGATAATTTCTTGTGATGTGTTTTACTTAACTTGATTAGATTCTTCTTTCACTTGATTATTAGTATGTTCTTATTATCAAACATCTACCAAACTATGAAGATCAAATAGAAAAGAGGACACAAAATGTAGGTTGCAAGGTAGGGCCAAAACCTCTCTTCTTGAGAGGAAAACCCATAAGAATTATTCTCTTCTTATATAATGTTCAGATGACCAAATCCAAGACCTAATATCCTTATCAAATACCCCTCCAATACCAAGTCAAATGTCTCCTTCTTGATGAAATTTTCCAGCTACTTTTACCTAGCAGCTTCCACCAATTTCGACTTGACAACTTCTAGCAAATTTGACCCAACAAATTTCAGCAACTTCCAACAACTTCCAACAACTTCGACCTTCCATCACTTTTCTTCTAGCATCAACTTTGACTTTCCAGCAAATTCAACTTCCTCAACAACTTCTTCTGCAACTTCGACTTCCCCAACAATTTATTTTGTAACTTCAAATTCCCCAGCAAATTTTGCGATTTTAGTCTAGCATCTACTTTAGAAACCCTAGAATGAGAGAGAGAGAGAGAGAGAGAGAGAGAGAGAGAGGAATAAAAGTTCAATCATGCTTCTCTTTATTATTTTCCTTGATCTTCGTCCTTTTCCAGCTTCTTTCTTAAGGAGATCGGACTTGCTTTCTTTTTTGAATGAATATCTCTAAATGAAGTTGAGGTTCCCTTATATATAGGCTTATTAGTAGGTTGAATTGTTTCCCATGAGGCCGACTTGATCCTTCTTGTAGGCCGACTTGTTTGACAAGGTCTTGGAGAGTCTTTATTACACATTTGACTTTACAAAAGAATTCTTTACAAGATACAACATTCCCAAAGGGGTCTTACATGTATGACAATGACTCTTTTTACTTCAGAACTCTATGAAAAACCTAGAAGCACTCCATGGGTGCTTGACCTATAAATAAATTTATCTTGAACATGAAACCCATGCATCAAGAATGACAATAATAAATTTATTTTCTCTTAAATATCAAATATATAAAATCATAATTACGATAGACATTATGAAGACCGAAACTAGTTACACATTTCAACACTCCCTTTTAATTAGGGAGGTATTCATAATCCATACATGGTACTTGGACATTCTCATACTGAATAATTCTCATAAGAAGAGTTGGATTGTTAAGCCATCTCACCAATTTTCTTAGCTTATACCAGTGCATCTCAAACATATCAACCAACATTGTCACATATCTAGGCCTTGACTAACAACTCTATCTCTCCACAAGATTAGAACAAAATGTTGGAGATACCAATTGTTATGCAGGAAAATCCCCTCTTCGGACAGAGACAACCCTTCTAGCCCTAGGATGGGTCTAGTAACAACAGGGAACAATCTAATGCTACTTTCCTAGATTACAAATGGACACAGATTGTGTATAGATGACCTACCTCGATCTGATGTTGTTCCTCACTCGAATCCTTTTATCCTTTGCACTTTGTAGTCATATCCTCACTATCACCAATGCTTAGTTACCTACACAAGAGATCAAACAACACCAAACGTGAAAGCATAACATATATTTCACATAAACAATATATCTAGTTGATCAAGGAGTACTAGAAATCCAATCATACGTTATAGACAAGAGTGGAAAGCAAGAATCAATTGTATCACATTAATATAGAGAGGGGGAGTTACAACCTGTGCCTTGATGTCGCCGCTCTCCTCCAATGGGTCCGGATCTAGGCACGTCTCCAAAGAACTCGTTTCAACTTGATATGAAAAGTCCAAAGGTCTCAACTCTCCTTTAATGCCTATAACAACAATTCTCTCTCTGTTGTTCTTTTATCTCTGTTCTAACTAGCAAAGGTATGGGAGGATGTCCATTTTATAGTGAAGGGAGAGGGAACATGGATCCACTTAAGGTGGGGAAATGGTTTATCTCCTTGGGTGGTTCCTCTTTTGTAGGAACAAGAATCCTAAAGGGAGAAGCTCAACCCTATCCCCATGAACAAACTACCAGCTCTCTGCCCACGAAGCTTCCAAATCTCGAAGCTTCATTTCCATTTTAAAAAAGCCTTCCAGAAGTGGATCGACGCGGGTATGATCTCCATTCCAACGCCGATCGGCACTGATCCAAACCAAAAAATAGGAATCGGCGTGAGTGAGACAAGCTGAGGGCGCGTCGCTCTAGATTAACATGTTTTTAAGGAGCTACTTCAGGAATGGTTAACAGAGAGTTTGTTCAGTATATTGTAAGGGATGTAATGGCGCATTTTCATGATGGAAGATAGACACAAGGGTTACTGTCAAAGGTCCTCTAGGATCAAGAAAAAGGAGTATAGGAACAGTGACAAATTTTTGTGTAACATATGCCCCCTAAAGAATCAAGGTTGAACGAGAGTGAGGGGTGAAATGCTTTACGAGTACGTGTCAGGACCAAGACGATGTCATCGAAAAACCTGTGAAAACAAGCACATATATACATAACTGAAATCTATGAGTAATCACATGACATGAGGTATGGACGCATCCATCCATATAAGATATCGTGAAACATGATCCGTGGCATGGTCACAACCATCCAAATAAAGAGGATCACAAATATGGACTCAAGGTATGGTCACAGCCATCCAGATAAAAGAGTCATGTGTACAATCATGAATAATGCATATCACCTCATAGCCTGGGCTTCATCAGAAAAAACCCAGGGTGTTGTGCTCTATCACGACCCGACCAAGTATAAATTCAGGCACGTGAATGAGTGATTTGAAATCGAACATGCAAGAAAATTGCCTGATTACCAGTCAATGATGTAAAATGTTAAGAAGCACGAGAGAGGCCATCAATAATGACAATGGACCTTAAGGTACTAGCAGTACAATCCATGAGATGTGGATAAGGATTGACGTCGAACACTCGTGAAATCATCCGATCAAAGGTGAATGATGTGAACCAGTCATCGGACGCGAACAACCTGCCATTTATGGAATGCAGGCTCTAAGGTACTGAAAAGGGGATCTCTAGATCAACTTCTCGGATAATGAGTTGAAGTCAACATGAATCGATATGCTGAAGGAGGGCCATAATGTGTCCCACATCATTGACATGAGACAAAGGCAATAAGATAATGATGAAAGTGAACAGAGAACCAGACAATGAATAATACACAGAAGGAAATTCTCTTGAACATATCAGTGATACAACTTCGAAGTTTGGCAGTATTTGAATCAAATGGAATAAGAGGTCATGTTGAAAAAATTGGTAATCGAATGAGAGGAAAATAGGTTTCCCAAACCCATGGAGGAAAAGTGACGAATGTAGGATGTCCCCAACCCGACACGAAACAGAATATGTGTCATGTTCAAGAGCGACATACTATTGATGCAACAGATAAATACTTTTCATTTTCCCCCACCATTTCTGGATATTACACCAATTATTTTTTAATACAAGCTTGAAGGGGATAGCATATTCTTGTCATATATGTTTGTCCTTCGGACAAATCCATCCTAGTACATTTTACGAGCCCTAGGAAGGAGGAACTTGGTGTCGTCATGGTGATAGGTCCAATGCCGTTAAATTTTAATGACTCCGACAAAGGTGGAACTCGGTGCCTTTTCATGTTTAGAGAGTTTGAAAAGAGGCAAAAAGAAAAATCCAGATGACCCTTTTCAAAAATAGTCCTTGAAACCTGAAAAGGTAGAAAACAAAGTCTAAAGTACCTCTTAGCCGCGATAGAAAAAGGTATTCCTTTTTCGTAAATAATTTATCCCAACCCGAAAAAGGGGTAAACGTATACTGGGTAAATGACATTTCGTGCACTTTAACGAGTTCAAAATGACAAGAAATTGGCAATATTTTCATGTTTAGAGAGTTATAAAAGAGGTGAAAGGTGACTCTAGGGGGTGACTTTTTCATTTATTTTTATACAAGTCTAAAACAGTAATAAACTAGAACTCGTGTACATGTCATCCGCGAAGAAATTAACCCTATCGCTACACAAAAACAAACCCATTATCTGCTTTCAAGGTAAAAGTCATTAAAACATATTAAAACATGATTAAAACCCTAAAAGTGACTTTGAACACTTATAAAAATGAGGAAAGTAAAAAACATTTTACATTTTACCTTCACAAGCTTTGGAAGAAGTTTTTTACCCTCATTTACCTCATTTCTTCAGGAGCAGATCATGGGAGATTCGAGAGGCTGATTAACGAGCCGTCAACACCAGGTAAAAGGCACACTCATTCGCTGAATTTCCATACTTGTTTTGATATTTTTTACATAGCATAGAAATTTTTTGGAGAGGAAATTTTAACACAATGTCGCGGCGGATTAGCGCGGGGGTCCATGTCGGGATCGCGCTAGACTGTTGTTTTTAAAACGGCCGTGTCGACTACAGAGCGCAAAAAATTTCAAAAATTCTCAAAGAAATATCCATTTAAAAATTATTTTCAAGTATAGGTACTGACAAGAAACCATGAAAATGTTGTGACACGAAGGAAAATACCAAGCAATCATGGTGATTGACTGGAAAGAGAGATATCATGATGAAGTTAGCAGAGCAACCATGGAAGACAGAGATTGTCTTGTTGCATTGAGGAATTATGGGCTCCTCAAATTCTTTATGACCTCAAGATTAAGAGCATAGCTGGATTTATTTCAATACTTGATAAGCATCTAGGATACGTAATGGAAACGATTCATCGTTGGTGACTAAGAGCTCAAAATTGAAGTGGCCATCATTTACTTCATCACCAGTCTATCACGCAGAGGAGAATGAGCACATATGACCAGGGCCCGAATCATGGGCGAAAGTATGGATATGATCACAGGGAAAGCATGCTTAGAGGCGACGAAATATTATAGTGGGAAGATAGCGATAAGCAGTGTGAAAATTTTTCCACTTAAGGTAATCTTATACACCATTGCACATGTCACCGGGGTAGAAGCACTGCATGAGGCTACCAAGTCTCAGTTGCAAACTGCCATGGACTGCATGTCACCCACCATTTTTAACTGGAAAAAAGTTTTTGTGGAAAACATGAAGAAACAACTTACAAAGTGTAATAACGGTCGATTGAATCAGTTTGGGTATGGATCGATTTTGACAGCAATATTCTTAGAACAGGTACTGTTCCAATTCCATGCGGCGGAAGTAGTCGCACCGACACCACGAGAGCCACGTCTAATGAGGTGGCCTGATTTGATTCCTCGTGGAGGAGGTGGGCAGCAGATGTCATACAAGCCTACCTTCTTTGTATGGTTGAGGCATCAGCTGATTGTCGTGGAGGATTGACCATACTCTAGGACAGATTTTTGGGGTGATCTAGATCTACCACTTCCAGAGGGCGAGAACTGGAATGAAAAAGGTAAAACATGTTTTTTGTTATCTTTTGCATCTTTATATATATATTTTATATATATGTTTTGATATTGGAACTTATGTCCCTGCCGATGTCGAACCAGAGAGACCAGCTGGGATGTCTCCTATTTCCAGGAGAGTGGTGAGAGACATCAATGGTGCTCCATACGAGGAGGGAGCAGACATTGAAGAAGAGATTTCCAGAAACCTGGATGCTTTGACTACCGGGATTTTGGAATACGCTAGTATTCAGGATAATCACCAAAATTATCAGAGGCACGCCATAGGAGTGTCTGATTGTATTCACTGACTACTGACTCGAGTCATTCGAGCAGTGGCTTGCTACCATGACCACCACGCTGATTAGTCTAGTTTTATTTTTTTGCAGTTGTAGTTTTGTTGAGATTTGCGAGTCTCGTGATGTACCAGAACATACATTTTTTTGGGTTATGATGTACTTGAAAAACTATTGGCAAAGCAAATCGACACACACACACACACACACACACACACACATATATGCTATATTTTCTTTTTTTTATACATGATGTGATGATGATTATAGTTTTACAAATTTCAAAAATGTATATCTAGAACATAATTAACCAATGCATCTGTTAATGTATTCATGTGTCGTGGAATGTGTTGATATGTGATATAATCAAAATTAATTTCTAAAAGACGAACACGTAGATACATTCTCAAAATTTGAGGGTGCCAGGCAGAATATTGCCCATTGAGTTGTAGGAAAACAAGTTGTGAATCTAGGTTTACAACCAATTCTCTAATGCCAAGAGTGATTGCTTATGACAGAAGTTCAATAACTGCATTGTACTTAGCAATATTGTTGGGTGTACGACCTAAACATATACCTTGCAGATCTACTAACTCATCATTAGGGTCATAGATAACCCATGCCACAGAAGATAAATTATGGGTACTATGGTAGGCCCAATCAGCGAAACCAACATAAGGAGTCAAAGACATTTGCAAATCAAGTAAAACAATATAAGGAGGAAAACCGCTTGCAAATGCACACCAAACCAAAATGTACAAAAAGGAAAATGACACTAATGTACAAAAGTAATTACATGAGGAAATCATGCATAATAATTCTTCAGATAAAGCCCATTTTGGAGCTTATCCAAAGGGTTACCTTCATAATCAATTAGCTCATAGGCCCCTTTTTTCAAAACATACTTTACGATGTACGACCTATGCCACATTAGGTCAAATTTTCCTACCCCCAGCTTATCGTGTGCTTGGTCATAGAGAAGGACCAAGTCTCCTTTAGATAAGGCACATGGAGAAACATTCTAATCAAAATGGGCTTTGACCTGTTTCTTCTGAGCTTCAGTGACTAAAGCGGTGAAACAACGAGTTTTATCAAGCCTTTCTAGATATAGGAGACGTTCCTCTTCTGGTGAGGTATTCAAAAGCAATCCAACAACTAATTTGAGTGAAGGAATTTCACATTCAATCGGCAATGTTTCTTAAAGGCCATATACTAACTGAAATGGAGTGAATCCAGTAGCATTTTTAGCCGGGGTTCGGTAAGCCCAAAGGGTTGAAAAAAGCATGAGATTTTAGTTTGACTTATGCATCCCAATAGTGCGATGAAGCATGGTAACTAAGAATTTTTTGATTGCTTCAACTTGGCCATCGTTATGGAGTTGAGATGTCGTGACGCAAGCCCAACTGAGAGGTCATCTCAGCCATCATGTAATGGAAAAAATGAGAGCCATGATCAGTGAAAATGGCTTGAGGGACTCCAAACCGAGCGATAACATGATTGAAGAGAAATTGAGCTGCAGTTTTACCGTCAAAATCATATGCAGACATCGTTTCGGCCCATTTGGTAAAATAGTCAACAACGACGATAATATAAGCATGCCCCCCGGTCGAGTGAGTGTTACATGTCATGAAGTCAATGCCTCATTTAGCAAACGGGCCGACGATAAATCTAGCAAGCATGACATTGATGGATGACAAGAATGCAGTCTTTGAAAATGGAAGGCCATAAATAACTAGCACGAAAGCTTTTCTGAGCTGTTGCATAGCTAGACATATGACCGCCACATGCCCCAGAGTGGTAGTCGTTGAGCACTCTCTCAGCCTCTTTGAAATTTAGACAACGAGGAAGAATCAAATGTACGCCGATGTAGTATAAATTATCCCCAATGATATGATATGGTTGAGAGTGATGTCAAATACGTCGAAGATTAGCTTTAGTCAACTCATATTGGAAGGTTTGGGTTTGGAGATACACGATGATATCACCGTACCATGGATCGATAGTGCTGATCATGAAGAGAGTGTCATCTGGAATGCGCTCATCAAGATCAGACAAAGGAGAAGCAGAGGGAAGGGAGCATATTAATTCAGCGAAAGCCATTGATTTTTTTATTTGGTAGTAGTGAATTCCAAATCAAAGTCCTACAAAATTACATTCCATTTTGAATATTTTCCCCCAAGTAGTTGACAGGTTAAAATATAAATCATGGGGATTGCAGTTGGACATCATGGTAGTCGTGCGAAGAATAATGTAATGCTAAAAGCGTTGAACAACATGTACTGCAGCTAAATCCAGTTTCTCGACGTGGGAATATCGAGTCTCTGTATCCATAAGGTTACGACTGAGGTAATAAATGACCTATTCAGTACCATCGTCATCGTCCTGGACCAACACCATAGCAATAGTTACCAGAAGAAGCTTCTAAGTAAAGGAAATAGTCACGATGATAATTTTGGGGATGAAGTAAAGGGAAATTGATAAGAACGTTCTTTAAATAATCAAAAGAGTTCTGAGAAAATTCATCCCACAGGAATGGGATCCATTTTTTAAGTAATTGTGTAAAGCCCTTAGTGAGCTCCACAAATTGGGAATGAAATGATGAAGGAAATTAGCTCTCCCTTGCAGGATTTGCAACGGAGATAAAGAGGAGGGAGGGGGTAAATTAATAATAGCCTCGACTTTCAAGGGATTGAGACGGATGCCTTATTTAGAGACGACAAACACAAGGAGTCTGTGAGATTATATGCATAAGACACATTTATGCCAATTCAAGCGAATATTATGCCGATTCAAGCGAGTATTATAGTGTTGGCAATGGAGAAAAATATCTCGAAGGTGCGTAAGATGGTCCCCGCACTTAGTTGAATGAGCTAGAAGATCATCTAGATAAGGCTGAACGATTTGCTTAATGTCATGGAAATCATACGACATCACGCGTCGAAAAGTAGCACTAGCATTCTTCAAACTGAAAGGGAGCTTCTTGTAAGCAAAAGTTCCCCATGGACAGATTAAGGCACTCTTTTTTTGATCAGCCAACAGGATGTTAATCTGGTTATAGCCAGAAAAAACATCCATAAAAGGAAAATATCTCACTCCCAACGCATTCATCAAAGATCTGGTCAATAAACGGAGTGGGATAGTTATCTTTCGGGCATGCCCGATTTATATCTCGGTAATCGACAAAAACACGAATGGCACCCTACTTTTTATTGACAGGGATGATATTGTACACCTAATATGTCAAAAGAATTGGATAAATAAATCTTGCCTTAAGAATTTTTCAACTTCTCCCTTTATGGCCGCTACCTTTCTAGGATGCACAGGACAAAGTCGCTGACGAACAGGCTTCGCATTAGGGTAAGTCAGTATTTCATGCACCACTATACTTGGATCGATGCCAGGAACTTCCTCATAGGATCATGCAAAAACATCTCGAAAACCTTGAAAGAGATTGGTATAGATATTGATCTCATCTGGAGAGAAAGTTACCCTGATGTGAATGTTCTCGACAATTCTTGGTTTCACAAAAATTTCGATAGGCATTATCGCAGTGATGCTGCCCATGTTCCCCTCAGAAAATACCTCATGTGTCAACATGGGTGTCGAGAGTGGATCATTCAGAGCATGGGGAGTGAATTTTTCGAGACACGACTGAATTACTCCAGGGCTCAGGAGAAACAAAGAATGATGATGAGTATCATTCCAGGGTGTTTCCTCAAGATACATAGTTTCCATGATACTTTCTTCAAAGGGAAACATCTCATTCAAAGGATCTTATGAGTCCAAAGAACCAAGGCAAGGATATTGGGAGTACACATCGAAATGCATGATAGAAGTAGCATGTTAAGAATCAAGAGCCGAAGCTGAAATGATTTCACATTAATTGACTTCTACAGGGCTTAACGACATGATGTCACCAAACAAATCAATCTAATCAGGGGAAGGGATGATCCAAGGATCAGATAAAGTGGAGATCATATTGACCTTAGCAATGTTCAGCGGCAGAAGAGAAAATAGACCCATTAGGGCAAAATCTTTGAAAAGTCCCGCCCCCACACTTTCATAGGGTGTGGTGGTATGCTCCACATATGGAACATTCCCTTCTAAATAAGTGGAATTAAAAAAGGAAAATTGATCAACAATGATAATATTTCCTTCATGTGGGAAACAAAGAACATGAAAGAGAGTGGATGGCACGCAAAGAATAGCATGAGTCCAACTGCGACTGAGTAGAAGATTATAATTGAGCTTGGCATCAACGACTTCTACTTCCACATTGATCGTTTTTCCTTCCAACGTGATAGGCAAGTTGGGGAGGATACTGAAAGAACGAGATTCCCTTCCATAGAAAGCCTCCAAAGTGTTTGGAGATTGGCTAAGAGTTGGAGAACCAATGGCTTTCCAACAAGAGACAGACATGATGCAAGTGGATGCACCTTCATCCACGATTGACCGATGGATATTCTTTCCATTGGTAACAACCTAAATAAGGAAAGCAAGTTGATGGGGGAGACGTGGAACGAAATTTTCCAGATCAAAAGTAATAAGGCTTGAATCAGATGGATCGATTCCTCCAATAGTGGATAGCAATGATTTCCGATGTGACGGACAACTCTGAAGAACCTCTAGCGCAAACATAGCAGAAGGTGCTTGAGCCAAATCCTCAAAAATATTGTAGTGTTGAGCGGCACGATCATTTGGATTATACGAGGATTTTTGGAGTACACATTTAGAAGGTGGTCGGACAACAGGATCAAAACTATGCCTTTCAATATGAAGAGGGTTGGAAGCGGGTGGGGAAGAAGGAGTAGGAGCATCGGCGATTACTTTCCCCACCGAATGACATGAATTTGAATAATCTTTAGATCCGGTAACTACAAATATGGGTGCAAAACCATTCATTATGAACACCTGAGAACCAAAGGGGGAATAATATTGGGGTTGTTCCACCATTTGAGTCTGTTGAGATCGAAACGACTCTTTGAGAACAATCGGAGTCCCTTGAGCACCCTTCAGTAAAAGACTCACCTCAGCTCGTCGAGGACAGTCCTTGGTGTAGTGCTCGTCATCACATATCAAGCAAGTGTACTTCGGTTTACATTTAGTTCCATTGTCAACACCAGGTTTCGGGGAATCCTGATTTAGGGCATCATATTTAAATTTACCTTTTCCCTTATTTTTACCTTTAGAGGATTTGTCGGCCATGGAATACTGAATGAAGTTAACCTATGAATTTTTTCCAAGATTCAGAGGATTATGAGGAACAAAATCCGATGAAGAAGAAGAATTATGCTTAGAAGCATAGGAAGACTTTCGGGAAGTCTGGGAAACATAACCAATGACGACGTCAACCTATGGTGTCACCGAAGCTTTTGAGTTTACAAATTGGGAACCTAGGCGCATAACATTAGGTCACTAGGGGAATCTTGAGGTATAAAATGGGCCTCCTAAGGAAATTATAAAATAATAGTGGAAATAATAAAATAAGATTTGATTACATCATCAAATTTTAGAGGGAAAAAATAAAAAACTACTTTTTCAACTCGTATTTTCAACTTATCTCCAAAATTTTTTACTCAAATTTCGAGCGGAAGTACTCATTGGATGCAAAATTTAATTCCTCATCCAAGGAGTACCCATGTTGCATACTTTCGATGAATCATGTTACACAAAAAAAGAGAAATACATGAAAAATGTGATTGCAATCACGTTTTTCCATGTATTTCTCATTTTTCGTGTAGCAGGGTCCATCGAAATTATGCAACATGGGTACTCCTTGGAAGAGGAATTAAATTTTTCATCCAACGAGTACTCCCACTCGAAATTATTAGGAGCTCAAGTCCAAGCCATGGAAAAAAAAGCTCAAAATTGAAAATGTTCAAAATTGGTTGAAACCAAGATGGTTTCATAGGTCTCGTCTTCCTGATTCCGGCACCGTAAACAGTTCAAAAAACAGACACCGTATGAAGAAGTTATTGCACTTTTAGTGGAGTGGGTCCGACGGAGCACGGAGGGGCCAACCCTCCTCCCATTGAACCTCATCATATGACCAGTGTGGGAGCTTAATGTTAAGAGCGCTTAAGGAGCCTAATCTCAAGTTTAATATTTAATTAAGCTTCAGTTAATTGGAGTTTAATATGGTGGAGATTCTGGAGGCACTCCCAAATTTAGGCGGACTTCCACTTTTAGTGGAGTTAACTGGTAGTTGCCCCACATTTAGTGGAGGAAATTGGGGCAAAGTTGTTTTGGTCATAACTTGCTCATTACTCAACCTTTTGGAACAATTTTTTTTTTTTATTTCATATTTTCTCAGCATTTTGGACTGAATGGCATAGGTTTTAGAGCCATTGGAGCTCATTTTCACCCTGTTTAGCTTCGGAGAAGCTTTTTGAGCCATTAGGGCCATTTTGGGTTTTGAGTTTGGTTGAGCTATGGTTAACCTTTTTTGGTGAACCAAAAGTCATTTTCCACTATTTCCTACATTCTATAGCCATTGGAACAGGCCTTAGCTCTGTTTGAATACTTTTAGAGGCCGAAAACCTTTAGGAGAGTTTTCAGGGTCACCATGGCCATTTTGGGGTTTGAGCTGTTTTGAGTTGTGGTTATCAATTTGAGGTGAAAAAAAGCTCTATTTCAGATAATTTAGACCTTATGAAGCCATTGGAAGTGGTTTAAAATGAATTTGAGAACTTATACAACCCGAAAAGTTGCAGAGAAGTTCAAAGCACCAGCAGGACATTGATGAAGAAATCACTGTTTATGGTAATTTTTCACTGTTTAGTGAATTTGAAAAGGCATTATTAGCTTTTTCATGCCTTCTGAATCAATTTATATATTCAGATTTGTCTATTGAGACACTTATAATCTTGTATTGCATTTTAAAGCTTTTAATACAAGAGGACAAGCCCATTTTGGGAGGCTTGATCCAGGAGATGTAGCCCAAGAGTTGGGGTGAACTCCTATATTATATTGCTGTTGTGTTTTGATATTATATTGCTGAATATTGTTGCTGATACCCATGTTAAGTTTCAGCAAAAACAATTACACTTAAGATACATAAACAGTGAAAAGACATACACCATTCGCAAGCTAAATTTCCGCATAACGTCAAGTTTAAAGCAAGATCATTTTAATTAAATCTGAGTGTTTACTTCTATTATTTCTTTAGGAAGAGTCTGTAAGAGGGCCAGGTAGGCTCTGGATTCATCCTTTCTTTGAAAGGTGAAATATCCGGTAAATGCCCCTACAGTCTATCTCTGTATTAGAAATATGGAGTTCTCACATTTTCAGATTTAAACTTAGAGTATTTTTGCACTCATTTACATAATTGAAAATGGATACCTTGCACCCTTTTCAAGTACCTTCCATTTTCAGATCACGAAATGTGAGTAAAAACTTTGGGAGATAAGCTGAAAATACGAGTTGAAAAAGTAGTTTTATTATTTTATTATTTTTAATATTTTTACCTTTTTACTCAAAATATGGTGAATCATCCCCCATGGTTGACATCATCATCTTGAATCCTATTGGTTCTTATAAATTTTATTTTGGTTGTACATTTTTCTTAGGAGGCCCATTTTAGACCTCAAAATTCCCCTAATGAAAATATCATATAACATGTCGGATTGGGAATAAACCAAATCGAGATATTGATCACGAGCAATGGCCTGCTCTTTTGTGACAACTGCCCCCATAGCAATAGCCTTGGTGATATAATTGACGAATGATTTGGTAAACCATTCCTTCAAAAGTTGATCAAGAATCTCAAACTTGATCAAACTACGACATCGTATCCATTCATGGATATGATCGGAGATATGCATAGCATTATCTTTCTTCAAGGATGTAAGGAGGTAAGTTACTGTTTCATAATGAACATGCAACTGAAAGTGTGTAAGAAAATTCATAACTAAATAATTGAAGTCCTGAAAAGTTCCACGCGGAAGTTCAATGTACCACTTTGCAGCGGCACTAGTCAACGTCCTTTGAAAAAGATGGAGACGGATGGAATCGTCCTCCCAACATTGACTTGGAATGGATAAAGGTTGTAGAAGTCTCGGGGTCTTAATTGTTTCCACTTTATTCTGTTGGAAAACCAAACATTTCGCCACAAACTTTTGAATATCAGATTTAAGGCCATCCCAAAAAAAATCTTTCTTCACCCTGTGGTAAGTTTTTAAAAATCCTGAGTGTCCTCCTAAAGGAGAAGTGTGCAATTCAAAAAGAATATTTTGTTTTAGTTGGGAATTCTTACAAAGATATAAGCGATCTTTGTACCATAAGGAATCATTTTTCCAACTAAATGTATCAGATGTACTAGGATCTTGCTGCAACTTTTGAATGAGTGTCCACACTTCTTCGTCCTTCTTCCATTCATCTCTTGCTTTGGTTATCCAATCTGGTTGGATAATAGAGATGGAACAAAGCAATGCTTCCACCTCTTCATTCTTTCTTGAGAGTGCATCTGCAACAACATTTAGCTTCCCTTTTTTGTAAATTATTTCAAAGTCATAACCCAACATCTTTGTGACCCATTTTTGCTGTGATTTTGAAGATAGTCTTTGTTCCAAAAAGTGTTTCAGACTATCATGATCATTTTTTACCTTGAAGTGTCTTCCCATTAGGTAATTTTTCCATTTCTTTAGTGCATGCAATATTGCTAGCATTTCCTTCCCATAAATATGTTTATGTAAATACTTTCCTTTGACTGGACGACTTTAAAAAGCAATGGGTCTTCCTTCTTGCATTAAAACAACACCAATTGCATTTCTTGAGGCATCACATTCCACAATAAACGTTCTTGTGAAGTCTGGCGTAGCTAAGACCAGTGCTAGGCACATTTCCTCTTTAAGATGTTCAAAGGCCTTAGTTGCTTCAGGAGTCCATGAAAATGCATCTTTCTTCAATAACGTTGTTAGAGGTGCTGCTATTCTCCCATAATTCTTAACAAACTTGCAATAATGCCCCGTTAACCCAAGAAATCCTTGCAACTGATTTATGGTTATGCGGACTTTCCATTCCTTAATGGATTTAATTTTGTTAGGGTCTACCTTAACACCCTCGTGAGATACAATATGACCCAGATATTCCACCTCTTGTATTCCAACGAAACATTTGGATGTTTTTGCATATCATTGTTTCTCCTGCAATAGTTTGAGCACCCTGTCAACATGTTGAACATGATCATTCCAAGACCTACTGTAGATTAGTATATCATCAAAAAATACTAGCACAAATTTTCTAAGGAAGGGTTTGAAAATGGAATTCATCAAACCTTGAAATGTAGAAGTTGCATTGCTAAGGCCAAAAGGCATGACCAAAAATTCATAATGACCCTCATGAGTTCGAAATGTTGTTTTTAGAATATCTTCAGTCTTCATTCTAATTTGATGATATCCTGAACGAAGATCCAACTTGGTAAAATAAATTGCTCCATGTAATTCATCCAATAATTCATCAATCACAGGAATGGGAAATTTATCTTGAATGGTGAGCTTATTGAGCTCCCTATAATCCGGACACATTCGCCATGATCCATCCTTCTTGTGTACCAATACTACAGGAGCAGAGAAAGAACTTTGACTAGGTTGAATTATACCGCCTCTAACATTTCTGCAATCATACGTTCAATTTCGCTCTTTTGGAAGTAAGGATATCTATAAGGCCTGATGTTTGGAGGAACACTTCCTGGAATCAAATGAATAGCATGATCATGGTCACGAATAGGTGGGAGTCCTTTGGGAGTTTCAAACACCTTGGAATGATTGTCCAAGACTTGTTGGAGATCTGCAGAAATAGATGATTTTGAAGTTGGAACTTCTAGTGAGCATAATTGTGCAATTACGCCTCGCTGTTCTTTCTTTAGAAGCTTTGTCATGACATTAGAGCTTATTATCCTTCCTGGCTTCCCCGCAATACCCCATAATTCGACTTCCTTTCCTTCTGAAAAAAATTTCAAGAAAAGTTCTTGAAAAATAAAAGCTACCATCCCCAAAGATTGTAACCATTGTACTCCTAGTACAACATCAGCACCTCCCATAGGAATGGCAAGCATTGGACTAGTCAATACATATTCCCCCATGGTTAGCTTGATATTATGGCATTTTCCAGAGCAATTTATAGTTCCTCCATTTGCAACCATCACTTGACATTCTGGTGCTGGGTATAGGAAACGATTTAATTCCTTGGCTACCTTACAATGAATAAAATTATGGGTGCTACCTGAATCAATCAACACTATTACCTTTTTCTTCTTGATATGTCCTTCTATCTTGAGAGTTTGAGGAGTGGTAATTCCTGCCAGTGCATTACACGATATGGTTGGATTCATTTCTTCCTCTTCTAAGGCTGGTTCCTGGTGTATATCCTCTTCTTGTTCATTTTCTTCTTCCTCTTCACAATCTATGTAAAATAATTTCTTCTCAGCACACTTATGACCTTTAGTGTATTTGCTATCACAACTGTAGCAAAGCCTTTTTGCTCTTTTTTCTTCCAATTGTTGTGGTGTCAACCTTATAGGTTGTGGAAATCTAGGAGTAGCAACACTTCCCTCTTTATAGAAGTGAGTGGTAGGCTTCCTTGTCGCCATAATTTTACATTCAATTTTTCTTGCCAACCTGAATGCCTTCTCCAATGAATCAGGTTCCAAAATGCGAACTTCATGTTGGATGTTATCCTTTAAAGTACCTACGAAGAGATCAATCTTGTGTTCCTCTGGAATATCAGTTACCCTTATATTCAATTTTTGGAAGTCCTCAATGTGCTCCCCCACTGGACACTTTTGTTTGAGATTTATCAATTGGCTAAGGCAAGTGTTGCTCTTTGTATCCTTGTAATGTGCTATCATTTCCTCCATAAAAATTGACCAAGTGACAATTTTTTTACGAGAGCAAAGCTATCGATACCATAAAAATGTATTTTGTTCTAAATGTAAAGTTGCAATGCATACCTTTTGTGTGTTTTTCACATTATGGAGATCAAAATATTGCTTCATCTGTAGTATCCATGTTATAAGATCCTTTCCATCAAAATTACTCATATCCATTTTTAGAATATGGTGGTTCTTCCCTCCAACATTAGATTTTATGAAATCACGATTAACATTTATTTTTTTCTCATCATGAGTTTCCTCTACTATCTTTTCACCATTAGGAAACATTTCTTGTATCAACTTTGTCAAACCTTCCATGTCTGCTTTTAGATCATTCTTCATGTTTTCCATCTCAGCTTCCATGTCATCCATCTTAAATTCCATGCCAGCTTCCATGCCATCCATCTTAGCTTCCATGCCATTCTTCAAACCATCCATCTTAGATTCCACGCCTTTCTTCAAAACTTCCATGTCATTTTTTGTTGCTCTTTGCGAGAGTGAAATTTTTTTGCACTTGCTCTTGTAATTTTGATATGTCATGTTGCCATTCTTTGTATTCATGAGTAATAGTAGAGCCTTATAAAGGATTAATGGGTGTTTAATTATTTTTAGGGGCCATTTGAGAATCCAATACTGATATCTATTCTACAATATTCCCTTGGAATCAATTCAACTTGATTCTTTAAACAAGAATTATGCAATTCGAGAAAAAAATACACACCTTTTACTTGCTTTTGAGGAGCTTTATATTGAAATTGACTTATCTCTATACTTGAAGATCCTCAATATCTTCAATTCGTCCCTGTAGTAGTCCTCTGAAGCTTCTTTCAAATTCCACAAGTCTGACTTGATTTGGATTCTTCAAGACAAAGTTATGTCCAATCTCCCACAATGACCTAATTATAGACTGGTTCAGTAGAGCGCAATTTTACGACTTGCCACATAATACTTTTTGTTCCTTTGGCTCTGAAATTTATAGAATGGAAACTATAGTCCGTGTACTTCCGGTCACTTCTTACATAATTCCAATCCAATTCTCAGAGAGAGAGTTATGAATCTTTTCCCACGATCACCTCTTTGAGATGAAATTCGGGAGCTTGAAAAAGATCTAACTCCCACAGATCATATCTCCGAAAATATTGTAAAACAAGCTTTGAAATTTTGTGACGATGTTCCTCAAGGTTTCAACTTCACGCTCTAAAAATATCAGCTTATTAACCTTCGTATAACAAATTTATAGCAAAAATTCTGCGATGACCTTTTTAAGTGAAATTCAGGAGCCTACAAAAAGCCCTAAATTCCACAAATCATATCTCCGAAAATATTGTGAACCAGGATTTGAAGTTTTGCGACGATGTTCCTCAGGATTTCGGCTTTGAACTCTACAAATTTCAGCTTCTGAACCTTCGTATAAAAAAAGTTATAGCGAAAATTCCATGATGACCTATTTGGAGCAGCTAAACCCTAGAATCCAAAGCTCTGATACCAAATGTTGTGAAACCTGCTCCAAAAATAGAAGAAAAGAGATATCAACGCCTTATAAATAAGAAAATTCGAGGGAGAAACCTCCAATACATCACATGAATGAACAATTCTTGGATGATACAAATTACAAAACCTCCTTTCTATATATAGGAGTCCATGGGGCCATAATGTAATCCTAGTGGGGCCACAATGTAATCCTAACCGACCTAACAATAATAATTTAAGGGCATAATAATAACAATATGGGGGTTACAGGGGAACAATAATAACAATAAGGGGACTATACTAGTAATACAGGGACCTAACAAAATAACTCAAAAGGGGTGAACTAGGCAAAAAGGATTACCAGGTAGCCGTGAACTACAATATACACCTTGGTGATCAAATGAAAGAGAAATGACCAAGGACTTAACGTACGATAGCCAATCTCCCTAAATGTTGTGTTCTGTGTATCACGTCTACAAGGCGGTCGACTCAGTTACCTATGGAAGGTTTGCAGCCTAATGGTGGATCTCCCAAAATATACACGACGGTACGTGGGAGTCCAAATTCGTAGTAGTGTTGTCTGATGCGTAACCGTTCGATGAGAGCATCCCAAATATACTTGTTATACGTCAATATACTTTTGTAATTGGGATGGGATATCACCCCCAGGATGTAATGCAGACTGTTAGTGACAACTCCTATGCTTAACGATGCCAGAACACGTCTCTAGCCTAGACCTCTAAATGTGATTCTTTAGGTTCCAAATTCTCCTTAGGTTGATTGAATAGATTTTATGTTTATCTTGAATTATTTCTCAATTTCAAAGTCCTACCGATATCACCTGAATCCCTAAGATGTAGCTAAATGAGCGAAGTTCGATGAAAACTATGTTAATTGTGGAGAAGGAATTCATACAATCAACGCAGAAAGAAAAATAAATGTACGTAATGACATTCACTTTTTTGTTCAAGTGAACAATCCTAAAGCAAAAAGAAAATATTTTCAGTTTATTTTCTTTCACTAAGCGCACTAGAAGCGAATCGAAATGAAACTTTTAACTTTTATAGAAAAATGAAACAAAAGTATTTTTATATTTTTTCTATAAACACAATGCAAAATATAGAATGTGAATCAAAATAAATCACTCACTTTGAGTACTAATGAAATCTCTCAAAACGCTACAAGAGACAAAGATCCGAAAATCAAAGAGAGACCCAAACCAATTTCCTCAAAACAAGACACTCTTGATTTTTACACTGATCAACACTCAAAGAAAAACAAACTTCAGTTGAAAGAAAGCAATTGTGATCTATGATTGTTGGTGAAAAGAGACTCAAACGAAGTCAAGGTTAACACTTGAAAGTTATAATCGTGAGAATCAACTGAAAGAAAAAATCAATCAAACAAAAAGCTTGAAAAATATGACAATATCTGACTAAAAAATAAGTCTTAAAATCAACAAAGCATGCAACCATCCGGATGACCTGAAAACACCTAGAAACCCTAGGACGATAGGGATGCACTTGATTTGCAAAAGAGAAGACCAAAGATGGATAACTTGAATCAAAAGTGTCGTTGAACAGAGAAGAACAAGAGTTATCCAATCAATAAATAAAACTCAGAAGGACAAGACACACTGGCAGACAAATAAGAAGAAATGCTAAAAAAATGTACACAGAAATCAGTGCGACCGTTAAGATGCAAGCCGCGCTGGAAGAGGAAAAGCGCTACTGTGTAAATGCATTCAAAAATGATTGGTGTGACTGTCAAAGCAATACCAGTGCCGATCGAGGATAAGACTTTGAAAAATGATGGGTTTACTGAACTGACACTGGGCTTGTCACTTCAACAGAGAGATGAATGTCCATAAGAAGTTACAAAAGCTACAGATAAAGGGAGATGGACACTCGACAAAATATCGATTAGAAAATGAAAAATCAAAGAGTGTGTTATCGCTAGAATCAACACTTGGACTGCATAAAGTGCCTGACCAGACACATCTTAAGCTTGAAGGCTATTTCTTATGATTTGATTAGGTTTTTTGGAAAGTGGTTGGATCTCAAGTACTCTAAAAGGAACGTTGAACAAATAAAAAAGCTCTGACACATATGAGGGCACTCGTATATATGATGTGGTAGAAAAATTTGTAGTTCAATGATTAGAATAATGGGAGAAAGACGGTGGGTCTGTAGGACAGAAATCCACTGCTGGGAGGAAAAAATGACACAAATTCCAGATCTGAAATGTATAGTGAAAGAATGCTTTTAAAATACTTACAAGAATCTCACTTTACATTTAAATAATCCCGTTACAAGGAATGCTTCTTACTAACATGACCTCACGAATCAGGAATGCTTGGTGAATCAAGACTGACAAAAACAAATTAACATGCATGCTAGATCAAAAGAATTATAAAAACATGAAACATGGTTTAATTCCACCTCAAGGAATGCTTATGAGCAATCTTCAATTCATACTGCATCAGGAAAGCTTGGAACAAGACATACAAAAACATATCCATATGACTTGGAGGTTCACAAGACTTATAAAAACATAAGATAGAACCTATATGATAAATTTGGAAAGGTAGATAAAGTATGTAAAACCAGAAGGGAAAACAATACACACACCATATGATATGTGAATCCTCAAGAGTGTAACTAGAATATATTATGTGTTCAACAATACACAACTTTAGAAATAGCATGAGGATTAGCAATAGGGCCAGGGCACTAGGTCCTGTGCCACCAACCATCTCCTCTCCCTAAATATATAAATTGTGTATTTATAGATTTACAATGGTCTACCAAAAAGGCTAGACTCTCGAATATCTCCATAGACAGGGATTTTATTAAAATCCAAAGGAATAGGGAGTTTATGTTTCTAATTTATTACAATAACAAGATAAATTTACAGAATACTCGGTTGATATTTATTGATTCTAAGAGCATTGTGAACGTGGTAGTTTTTAATACTGAGTTTTAGGTGAAGAAGTACAGGATCTATTGATATTATCTTAACTGCCTGAGTAACTACTGTCGATGTTCCTGTAATGATTCCAACTGTCTCTTGAATGTTGTCTGGTGCCTTGTTGAAACTTGCTATTACTTAGAGTAATGGTGGTGTTGACCACACTTCGTCAACTACCCCATAGCAGTACACCCCCATTTTTTCAAATGGGATTCATCATGTTCGACGTGGTTGCACCATTCAGATTCCGTCATCCAAATGTCATCGCCGATCGAAAGTTTTTATAATGATGTAAACCCATTCTGCATTTTATGATGTAAATGATCTAAGTAAGACCGTCGGTGTATGTAATAGCCTAGGTAAGCCTAGTATGTTGTTGATGATCTCTATCCTAGGAGGTTTTTTGTCTCACTGATTCACGAAAGTGATCGGCAAAGTTTTTCCCTCCAGCCTCACCCCAAAGCTAGGGTGGATTTTGTCATCAGCATACTAAGTGAGTCCTAGTGTTTCTATCGAGTCCTTGTAAAAGTAGTTTGAACTACTTGGTCTACTAGATCATATGTTGAGTCGCAGAACTGGGTATTTATTTGAGGGTCTATACGAATGGGTTTTCCTCCTTCATGTATGTAAATGTATTATCTCATGTAAAAGAGGGTTGGAAAAATAATTATAATCCCCTCTTAGTCAATTAATTAAATTTTCTGGTCAATTAATTAATAAAATCCTAAACCAGAAATTTAATTAATTTAGGGTCCTAAATTAGGATTAAATATTTAAAGGCAAAATTTGTTGGTCCTTGGAAAATGATTTTGACAGCCCCAAGCCAAGGGAATATTGAGAATTTTAAGAAATATTGGACCCTTGGGCCCTGGTGGTTAAGTCAAGGTCAAAATTTTGGAGTAATTAACTCAAAAATAGTATTTTTGAGTTAATTAAAATTGAATTAAATGATAAATTCGTTTTTTCCCCAAAATTTTAATTTCAACGTTCCGGATTAAAAGATAATTAAATCTTTTGGACGGTTGAGATTATTTTGACGAGGATCATCCAAACTAGCCGTTAGAGATCTAGTCCTATAAATTCAGAGGTCTTTGTCATTCTTGGATCATCCGATCTCAGAATCGTGCACTGGCTCTTAGAAGCTCTTGTAAACTTTTTTTTGAGGAATAAAGCTAAAGACTTTGGGGTTACAAATCCGGATGTTCCTTCTCAGATCTATGTGGTGAATTGTCTCTGAACTCTGCTACTTTGTTTCTTGTATTTTATGGTTGATGGCCTTCATGGATTAATCTGCATATAGGTATCTTATGTAGTTTTCTGGGTTTATAAAATAACATTCTGATTTTTCTAAGGGTCTCATGTTGTTTTCTTAAATCTCTATCAATCTAAGGTCTGGATCTAAGTGTGCAGGGAATTTTTTTTTAAAAATTGGGCATATGGGGAAGTCTTCGGTTGGACCAACCGACTCTCAATAAGCATAAATCTGATAAGCTCTTTATTTGTTAAATTCCGGGTCTATCTTACGATATTTGTGATTTTGCAGGGTTTCGAAGGCTTGTGCCTCTCACCTAAACTTTAAACTTCTGAAAATTGTGCTAAAACATATTTAAATCTGACCTTGAGGGTTTTAAATTGTAAATTAGTTGTAAATTTGTAATTTTACTGTGAGGGTTTAATCATTTTCTGGTGTGTATCTTCAGATCTGGTTGGATTCAGGGTTCAAATCGAATTTTTTTTTAGATCTGAAGTAGATCTAGCCTCCAAAGGCAAGATCTGGTCTCAAATTCCTGTTGTGGGCGAAATCTGGGCGTTATTTTTAAGGAGCATTATAAATCTGAGCATCATTTGATTAAAGCAGTGTATGAGATCAGGGTTTCAAAAAGAGATTTTCAATTTTTGTTGGACATCTTGAGTTATTCATTGCGCAAACGTTGTTCTGTCTACTGCTGTTCTATCACGCTGCATGACCCTTCCATCGAACTCAGTCTTCTCAGCTCATTATTTTCCCATCGAACCCTTTGCCATCTTCTCTCATTCCTATACACATTTTCTCACATCATTGAGCCAGCTGCGTCCCTTCTTTACGCTCTCCTTTCTTTGCCATTTCCTCACGTGTCCCTCTTCTGCCGTCCGACCTGCATTTAAAAAATAAAAAATAAATCTCAGCCCACGCTGATCCGCTCCTCACGTTATCTTCGGTTGCCTATCTTCTCATCGAGCCTCATTCCCTGCTGTGTTCGATTTGTTTATTTTCTGGTGCAAATCTTCTTCACGCCGTCCAAGCATCTCTGCGCTAGCCGTCATCGGCCACATCCATCCTTTCATCTCTGCCCATTGACCCTTACCTGCACACACAAATCAAACAAACGATAAGTTGAATCTTCAAACCCGCGCTGCCATCCTTCATCCCGCCATCGAAGCCTCAGCTCCGCGCTACCTGCAAACAAACGACAACGCATACACAGCATGATAAAACCCGCGTTCAAATTTTTGTATAGTTTCAAATTTTCATTTAGAAGTTAGCTCTTCGATTTGGGTTCGATTTGTTGGGTTAGATATCGTAGGTTTTATTTCCTTTTATTCAATGTATGTTGTGGATAGGGTAGCGTAGTTTTAGTTTAGATTTAATTCGAATATCTTTTAGGAGTTTTAAATGTTAGCGTAATTTTTAGACTCTAGGATTTATTTAATTTCGATTTTATTATTTTAGATTTAGTTTAGTATAGTCTAGTTTAGGTTTAGTTTTAAATTTTTGTTTTAACTTAGATTTAATTCGATTTCAGATTTGGACTTTATAGAATTTTGTTTGCGTAGATTTTAGAAGCTTTCGATTTTGTTTAGTTTTAAAATTTTAGATATTGAATTCAATTTTAACCTTAGTTTAGTCTTTAACTTAGTTTAATTTTGATTTTGGTCTTGTTTAGATTTAGATCTTTTCTAAAAAAAATATAAAAATATTAAAAAAAAAAAATTTAAAAATTTCAATAGTCAAATGTGCCAATTTTATTTTATCTAAAGTTTGACTATATAACATTTTGATTTTTCGAACTGGGTAATATTGGAATATTTTTATTTTCGGAAATCTTTCAAGTGTCTGGCTTTCTCATAATATTGTTATTCACGGTTGTGGCATTCTCAAGAAAATATCATTGTTTAATAAGCAGCAGTTAGTCATCATTTACTGGTTTATAATTGCATAATGGGATTTTGTATGACTCCATAAGGCACTGATCAAACGTGAAATCTAATCTAGATCTGTAAAATCCTATTAATCTTATCAAGTATTTGATGTTTTAGCTGTGTCTCCTGGATTTATCCTTCATTTCTAATAGGGTCTACCTCCCTTAGCCTGCAAGGAGATAGCTTAAAGAGAGAGATTGGGGATAAAAGTGACAGCCCCCAGTCTGAGCCGTTGTCGCGATGCCCTGAAGAATCTGTGCGACAACATTTTTTTGGCGCCGTTGCCGGGGATAGAGTTTTTCTGTCCTTGGTCTTAACGACATTTTATAATCTTCTGATCTTCTTTCACCATTCATTAGCCTGTCGCAGGCGATCACATTTTCTGGCATCTTTTCATCCCTTCATATTTTCATCATCTTATCTTTCGTCATATCACTAATCAGTTCATCATCGTATCTTTAGCACCTGGACATTTCGGTTGGCTTCTTGTTTGGGTGGCGACTCCACTTATTCATCTTTTTACTCCCAGACAAGAATCCCCCTGTGATATCCATCTGCTATCTCTCGATTATTTCTTTTGTTTTAGAATTAGTTTCATGTTCAAGTGGCGACTCCAGTTCTTTCATTTCTTACAAGAGTTCCTGCCAAGAAGTTCGCTTCTTGAAGACCTTTTGATTATTCTTGAACACGGATCTATTTCTTAAATTTTAAGCAGGTCATCATGGATGACACCTTTCATGACATGCCGGAAGAGGCCACTTCAAAATTGCCTTTTTTCTCAGGTGGTGATCCAGGCACTGCTCTATTACATCTAAGGACGGTCAAACTTTTTATACATAAATATTGTCGTCCTTCACAATATAATCATGAAGATGTCAAGATACGAGTCTTTGGCTATTCTTTAAAAGGTGATGCTATCGATTGGTTTCGAAATTGTCCTGAAAAGTATTGTTTACAAGACATCATCAATGCTTTTACAGATAAATATATAAAACAAAATGACTCGCCTTGTGTTTCCAATATTATGCAAAATAATAAAATTGATCTTGTAGAAGATTCGGCTACCAGTAGAAGTTTTCCAAACAATTCTCAGGGCGAATCCACTTGTGCCACAACATCACAAACCCACGATAGTGGTGAAACAGAAACCAGTTGTCAAATCAGTCTCGACAACGATAAGCATCTTGTTAGCGAATTGATTCAGATGGTTAAAGACATACAGCTAAATCAAGATCAGGTAATCAAGAATATGGAGGCCAACCAGGCTCAAATCATTAAGAATATGGAACTTAATCAAGAAAAAATAATAGCGGATCACGCCAGGGAAATTGGTTCTATGCAGAACAGGTTAAAGGTCATGGAATTTAATCACTCCAATCAAATAATTACCATGGAAGAAAAACATGTTAAGGAAATGATGATCATGGAAGAAAATCATAAGAACGAGATGAACTGTATGCAAAAGCTCTTCATGGCCATGAAAGAAAATAATGATGAATCAATAAAAAACATGGAACATAGATTGTTGACTATTGAAGAAAGGCATGCCAGGGAGATGAGTTCCATACAGAAAAAGTTAGAAAAAATGGAACGATCACACATGCAAGATTTCCAACCCAGGTCAGATTTGTCAACAGATCATAGGCCTCCCAGTTTGCTGATGCAGTTTTCATCTCATCACACGGAGGATTTAACTATGGTTTCAAAGGATGCTGAGAAAGACCAAGCTTATGTGTCACCATTGACAGAGTATATCCAGAATAAGATGGGTTGCGCTCTAGGTTCATCAAAGGTTTTGTACAAGGATTTTCAAGATAAGGACAAGAAATCTACGGTAATCTCATTATTGACATCACAACCCACTCAAACGAAGAGAAAGAAGAAGAAAGGAAGAAGTAAGTGGTTTGATTCGTTTGATGGTCGAGAGCAGCTTGACAATCAGATAAGACAGAGTCCTACAATTAGCAAGATTGGACATGGCACATCTGAAAAGCAGCCTACAGATTTGCCTGAAAGTAGACAAATGCTCAGCATACACTATATTGAGCACATCTGATGCCACAGGGCATCCTCTGTATCGTATTTCTAACCCTACTCCTTGTTATTTCAGCATTTCATTTTTGCAGTTAGAGTAGATTTACTTTTCATGTTAAATAGAATAATAAATAAAAGAATAGCTTCTATTTTTCATGAGCTTAATGTTATATGATGATATTTGGATGGACGCTACTGATCAAACGTGAAATCTAATCTAGATCTGTGAAATCCTGTTAATCTTATCAAGTATTTGATGTTTTAGCTGTGTCTCCTAGATTTATCCTTCATTTCTAATAGGGTCTACCTCCCTTAGCCTGCAAGGAGATAGCTTAAAGAGAGAGATTGAGGATAAAAGTGACAGCCCCCAGTCTGAGCCGTTGTCGCGGTGCCCTGAATAATCTGTACGACAACAGGTGGCATAGGTTTAATGGAAATATGTTCTGGAGGAGTTTAGCTGCTGTTTTCCTTCTAAATGGTGGAAACCCAAAACCTTTTGGATAAAATTGTGGAGGAAAAGGTGGGGCTGACGTCATTAACACAAAGAAAAGAATGGTTTTCGCGGGGGGTATGTAAGTGGTAATTAGTTTGAATGAAGGGGGGTGTGAAATGATGAGAGGAAGACACGTTGCAGTGGGGTCAGATCATAATTGTAGTATCCCAGAAATGGATTTTTCAGCAGATCATGCCTGGAAAACGCATTATTCAGGTATGATGGCTTCAGCTATCATAGAATATGTCTGAAAATTCTCAAAAACCAAAATAAATAACAGCAGAAACCTTTACTCAACTTTTAGGGGCAAAAAGGTGGGGAAAAGTGAGGATTTTGGCCCTAAAATGAGTTTATAAGAAAATATGCGTAAAATGAAGGCTCAAGGTTCTGGAATTTGTTATAATAGGTTAAGAGAGACTTCCATGTCTAATTTCAGCTCAAAAAAAGGCGTTTTGCTTAGTTAAACAGTTCCTCCTTCCCGACTAGTCAATAGAAACCCTGATTTCCCAAGACTTTGAGTATGCAGAATTTAACTGAAGCAAGGGCAGCGTATTTTATGAAGGTATGAGATGTAAAGCAATATGAATAATCAGAGAATTATTTTGAGTACAATTCATAGGCTTTCAGCAAGGTTAAACAACAGTTTTATATAGAAAACCCCTCAAGATAGAGGTGCCGCAAGACAAGAAAATAATCCAGAAACCCTTCAGCGTTTTCTCCAGGTGGCTGAAGCTTATATTTATTATGTTACAGATCTAAAACTGATAAATACATGAAAATAGAGATCTATAATGAGACAAAATGCCCAAAGGGCTCTTTATTACTTCCCCCTTGGGAATTTCAACAATACATGAAAATGCCGGAGCAGATCTGAGTTTTACTACAGCAGATCTAAAGAATGATTCAGAATTTCTGAAGCAAACTTCAGTATCAGATCAGAAATATATTTGGATTGGTTGGCCAATCCAAGGATCACCCTCAATCAGAGATCTAACTCCAAAATGATGCCAAAAACCCTGGAATGCTGCTCCCTCAGCAATAACGCAGATCTGGGGAAAGAACTGCGCAGTATACCATGAAGAACATATAGGCCTGATGCTAAGATCTGATAATAAGCTCCAATATCTCCCAATCTGATCCTCCAAAGGAAAGAAAGGCTCTCCCTCTGAAAAATAGGAGAAGGAGGTGGTGTCGTAAAATCACCACGGCAACACCCTACAACACAGAATTACGCTGCTGCAGCAATAATGCTGTCCTGGAGGATGATGCTAAGAAAATAACCTTGCCCGAGCAGGCACTCGAAGTCCCCCGGGGCTAAGGGTGAGATCTCCGCACGGAGACACTCGGTGCACTAAACAGTGCAGCAGACAGGCTAAACAGCCAGCGTGCCAAAGAAAGACAAATGTCTCACTCAATAATCAATAATCCAAGAATCCAAGCATGCCTCAAATGAGGAGGCTCCTCCATCTTTTATAGTGTTGGTTTTCCTCCAAAACCCAATGTAGCCTCTCTCTCTCCTCCACATCCTCATCCTTATCCACATTCTCATCCTTATCTGCGCAGAAGCTTGGAGAAACTTCTAGAATGTACATAGGCCCCCTCCTCCACGTGGTGTTGGATCCCCCCTTGACTCCCACTTAAGTTACAACGTTGTGCTACTAGGTGGATGTCTTATTTCATTTAAGTGAGTTTAGACCCTCTTTACTCACTTTTTATTTACTTACAAACTATAGGTGGCAAAATAAACAAAATAGAATATTCCAATTTGTTGTCGCAAATTAGGAATATTACAGTCCCCCCCAGCAAAATGTTGCTTGCCCTCAAGCAACTGCCTGAACAAGTCTCCTCCTAGCGGATGCTCTCCACCGATACTGCAAAATATGCCTGGGTCCCAGATGCGCCACTGAATCTCCCCTGTACTCTGCATCATCCTAATATGTAGGGATCTCTCAATGCCAGGATCCCAAACTGATCTCTCATGGTACCAGCCAACCAACAATCCGCCCGGATCCCATTGCCACCATGGCCAATAATAGCCCAAGTCCCATGGCTCGGACTGCTCACTGCCTCTGGCTATGACTGAAGACCATGACTGCTGCTGCTTTGCATCTATGACTGTGTAAGCTGGCCCATCAACTGTGAACCAACTCATCACCTCTCTCCAATCAACTGCAAGGGTAGAACTGAAGAATCTCCACTCGAGGCATGGAGTCTGGAATATAATGAGGAACATCTCCTCCATGTGGATCCTCCAAGAAATCATCCAAACAAAATGAGCCACCTCCCAACAAGGCAACTCCTGAAAATATCCTTCCACCTCAAGCTCCAAAAATAAAGGTGGGCTGAAAATCTGATCTTGGAAAGCATCATAGCTTACCCCATGCTGTCCTTCTCTCCACTCATGATAAGTGTAGAGTGTATGCTGATCTTGGGCTGCAAAATCATTTCCCTCCAATGGCAAAGTGAAGAACAATCCTCCAAAGAAGGTTCCTCCAACAATGAAGAACAGGTTGGCCCAAAAAAATTCATCCATGAAGAATAGGACATGTGCATCATGGATCATCCTAATGAGATGTTTGCTGAAGGTGTTACATGAGGATACATAATGCAAACAATCTCTCACAAGGATACAACGTAGTCTCATCCATTGCAACTTCAGAAAATTACATGGCAAGCAATGTACAAGATTCATCACATCTACTAATGGATAGTAAATGGCTGAATATGACAACAACATAAGACCAAACACTTGCCCATGGCTGTACAATGGATGAATATCAATCTCATGGCCCACCTCAAATGAGAACACATATGTAGTAGTGGTGGCCATGCCTCCTTCCATGCTCCCATTAGAAGATGTAGTGCAGAAATTGTGAGAATGATTCCCACTCAAAGACACATCCAGCTCATGTGTCTCCCTCATAATCAAGCCTCCCATACAAATCTGATCTATATCAGCAAATGAAGACATGATCAGCAATAATATGAAGAGAATGCTGAAGGTTTCATGTGGTGTAAGAAGGTACCAACAGCTTCCCAAACAAGTACATCGCAATTTTACAAGTTGCTGCTTGATGAAAGTACAAGGCAAAATGTTTATGTTAACCATGCATGTCTTCATATGATACATGATATAGTGCTGCAAATGAACATACATGAGGTGATAAAACATTTTCCCAAAGCCACAAAAGAGGTGGTTGCCTCCATCATGTAGATTGGCCCAATAAAACTCATGGAGCAATATGACAAGCTTGCCCCCTTGTGAAGCAATGCATTGCATAGGAACGACAAGAGTGTGCAAATCAATGAATGTATAGACAAACTCCTCACCATATGCTGGAAGTAAGATGGTACATGGATCCATAAATGAGTCCTCCATAGTGTTTTGGCATGCTATGAAGAAGAATGAACCATGTGCTACAAGAAGATAATCCTCCTTATGCTTGGAAATACAAGTTAAGAAGAATATGCCATAGTGATAAATGTCTCTATCATCATTACCTCCTCTAAGTGCAACAAATATGAAGTGATCCTGGGACCTATGGGTTATAGATCCACCATATCTCTGTTGGGCACACTTCATCCATAAGTTTCTGCTCCCAAGTGACAGCGCTGTGAGCTCATGCAAGTAAGCTCCTGTCAATACAAAGCTCTGTTCTTTGACATGCTCCTTGTCAAAGACTCCTCCAATAATGCCGCAACAAATGTGGAATACTTCCCAAGATGGAAGTGCTTCCAAGCCATCATCAAAGATCAAGGAGATAGTTCCATCCCCTCTTCTTGCAACATCATACAAAGTGTGAGAGCAAATATGCCCTTGCTCTCCTAGGAACAAACCAAGCAACAAGACATTGTGTTGCCTCCTGCCTGGGCCTGTGCCTGCTGTGCCTGGCCTGGGGCTGGGGCCAGGCCAGGCCTGGCCTGGCCAGGGCATTCAGCCATGTGCAAGCCTCCTGCTGCCTGGTGTCATAAATCTGCAAGTAGCCTCCTAGCTCCTTGCTCATCAACCACATCCACTCAATCACTTGTGGATGCCTCCTTCTTCTCCTCATCCTGGTACTCCTCCCATGAGGGCTACCATTCTCCCAAATCAAATTGCTGATTTTGCACTTCATGGGATTTTGAAATATAAAATTCTCAAGGATCAATGAGACCCTATCAAGAATCAAATAGGTGGTAGGAAAAAACCTCCCATCATGATGTGTATGGCTCAAGGGATGTCCAACACAAACATGAGAGATGTTATCCATCCTAAGATGTCCTCCATCTTCTATCTGCTCTTGTGAGAAGGGAATGAAAGCATTGCATTTCATGGTGTGAAGTGCATATCCAATGAGATCTCTCCTTGAGACCTCCCTCTCATCCATAGTCTTCCAAAACCAACGAGGTCTTGGATCTGAAAGTAGAAGTTTCTCTTTGAGCTGAGAGTAGCTCATTGAGAAAGTGTCATCTTGAAGGGAGAAAGGATTTCTTACTCCAAGATGTCTACCATCGATCTTCAAGGCTTCAAACCCCAACCTCCAATGTAATGTACAATCCAACAATGGCTCATGAGAATGATGGTTCGATTCCTCCTTGAGTGTTTCCATGTTGCACAGCGCAGTGCAACCAGGCTGCTCTATAGTAGCAATGAGATTTGATCCTCGATCTATAAGAGTCCCATCCTCAAAAGTGTTGGATGCCCCAACTGTCGATGCATGTGGCTGCTCCTCCACAAGTGTGATAGTGTTTCCACAAGCCTCCTCAAGAGGTGATGTGATCTCTTCTTCTCGAGTAGAATTGGAAGCGCATGGTACTTCCTCTTCTTTTTCTTCATTCTTCTTGACCTCCTCAAAGGTGGATGAATCTTTTCTAGATCTAAAAAAGAAATAACTATCCTTTTTCACCGCTCCGGTATTCTTGGGCTTAGACTCATAGGGAATAGTGGATCCCTCATGCATGGGAAGAGGTGATCTCCCAGTGGTATGCTGCAAATCTGAACTCTGCATGCTAGAAAATCCATCCTCTCTGAGCTGACAGTAATCTTTGAAGGGAAAAATTGCCTTGAAGTCTTCCCCCATGGACTTCCATTCTCGGAAATAATATTCAAAAGGTACATGACCATGCCTTTGTGATATCTTCATATTTTCCATAGATAACTAGCTCCACAGGCTGAGCCAGAACTATGCTCTGATACCACTGTAGTATCCCAGAAATGGATTTTTCAGCAGATCATGCCTGGAAAACGCATTATTCAGGTATGATGGCTTCAGCTATCATAGAATATGTCTGAAAATTCTCAAAAACCAAAATAAATAACAGCAGAAACCTTTACTCAACTTTTAGGGGCAAAAAGGTGGGGAAAAGTGAGGATTTTGGCCCTAAAATGAGTTTATAAGAAAATATGCGTAAAATGAAGGCTCAAGGTTCTGGAATTTGTTATAATAGGTTAAGAGAGACTTCCATGTCTAATTTCAGCTCAAAAAAAGGCGTTTTGCTTAGTTAAACAGTTCCTCCTTCCCGACTAGTCAATAGAAACCCTGATTTCCCAAGACTTTGAGTATGCAGAATTTAACTGAAGCAAGGGCAGCGTATTTTATGAAGGTATGAGATGTAAAGCACTATGAATAATCAGAGAATTATTTTGAGTACAATTCATAGGCTTTCAACAAGGTTAAACAACAGTTTTATATAGAAAACCCCTCAAGATAGAGGTGCCGCAAGACAAGAAAATAATCCAGAAACCCTTCAGCGTTTTCTCCAGGTGGCTGAAGCTTATATTTATTATGTTACAGATCTAAAACTGATAAATACATGAAAATAGAGATCTATAATGAGACAAAATGCCCAAAGGGCTCTTTATTACTTTCCCCTTGGGAATTTCAGCAATACATGAAAATGTCGGAGTAGATCTGAGTTTTACTGCAGAAGATCTGCAGAATGATTCATAATTTCTGAAGAAAAACTTCAGTATCATATCAAAAATATACTTGGATTGGTTGGCCAATCCAAGGATCACCCTCAATCAGAAATCTAGCTCCAAAATGATGCCAAAAACCTTGGAATGTTGCCCCTTTAGCAATAACACAGATCTAGGGAAAGAACTGCGTAGTATACCATGAAGAACACTTTGGCCTGATGCCAAGATCTAAGAATAAGCTCCAATGTCTCCCAATCTGATCCTCCAATGGAAAGAAAGGCTCCCCCTCTGAAAAATAGGAGAAGGAGGTGGTGTCGTAAAATCACCACGGCAACACCCTACAACACATAATTACGCTGCTGCAGCAATAATGTTGTCCTGGAGGATGATGCTAAGAAAATAACCTTGCCCGAGCAGGCACTCGAAGTCCCCCGGGGCCAAGGGTGAAATCTCCGCACGGAGACACTCGGTGCACTAAACAGTGCAGCAGACGGGCTAAACAGCCAGCGTGCCAAAGAAAGACAAATGTCTCACTCAATAATCAATAATCCAAGAATCCAAGCATGCCTCAAATCAGGAGGCTCCTCCATCTTTTATAGTGTTGGTTTCCCTCCAAAACCCAATGTAGCCTCTCTCTCTCCTCCACATCCTCATCCTTATCCACATTCTCATCCTTATCTGCGCAGAAGCTTGGAGAAACTTCTAGAGTGTACATAGGCCCCCTCCTCCACGTGGTGTTGGGTCCCCCCTTGACTCCCACTTAAGTCACAACGTTGTGCTACTATGTGGATGTCTTATTTCATTTAAGTGAGTTTAGACCCTCTTTACTCACTTTTTATTTACTTACAAACTATAGGTGGCAAAATAAACAAAATAGAATATTCCAATTTGCTGTCGCAAATTAGGAATATTACAATAATACTGCCTATTTCAGACCCCCCAGATATGTTAAATCCAGAATGGGATAAGGGGGGCGAAATAAAACAAGAGTCGTTGATTAAAGAAGTGGGGAAGATCTCGGGGCGGAATAGGTTGCGGGACATATCGCAATTCGGGAATCAGAGGAGTTAATCATAAAACACAAAAGGTAAGTTTTTCTGATTGCGAATTGCAATGGGAGGTGAGATGACGTGGCAGGGAGGGGTGGTCCCTCTTTATATTGCAATCGGGGAAAGGAGGCGGAAGTAAGTAGAAAATGTAAGTAATGTTGTGATCTTGCAATGCGATGGATATCACACATCGTGTTATGAAACCAACTCCAAAAATAGAAGAAAAGAGAGATCAATGCCTTAGAAATCAGCCACTTCGAGGGGAAAACCTCCAATACATTACATAAAGGAACAATTCTTGGATCATAAAAATGACAAAACCTCCTTCTATATATAGGGGTCCATGGGATCATAATATAATCCTAGCCAACCTAACAATAATAATGTAAGTAAACAATAATAACAATATGGGGGTTACAGGGGTACAACAATAACAATAAGGGGGCTACACTAATAACAATAAGGGACTACACTTATAATATGGGGGCCTAACATGCCCCTCCCTTTCAAAAAAGTGTTTTCCTCAACGCTTGAGTAGCTCTGGATTCCTATGTATAAAATTCTCATCCTCCCATGTAGAATCTTCAGTGGGTAAATTCTTCCACTTGATGAGATACTCTAAAAATGATCGATTTCGTAGCTGTCGAGTTCTTGTTTCCGTGATTGTTTCAGGTTCCAATATGATTTTTCCTTCTGCATCAAGTTCTCACAATATTGTTTGAATTGGAATTTTGTCACATATAACTTTCTTTAAGCATGAATGGAAAATTGGATGCACTCGTGAAGAAGCAGGAAGCTCCAATTTGTATGCTATAGTACCAATCTTTTGCAACACCTTGTAAGGACCATAGTATTTTGGCGATAATTTATTATCCTTCTTAACTTTCTTAAAGGACATTTGTTTGTATGGTTGTAGCAGTAAAAATACCCAGTCTCGTACATCATAACTTCTCTCGTTGCGATGTTGATCTACCTATTGTTTCATTCGATTTTGTGCCAAATTTAGGTTATCATTTAAGAGTTGGAGAACTTGTTGTTGATGCTCGATGTGATCTTCCACTGCTTGCACCTTAGAATTTTCTCCTAAAGATGATGTGATGGACAGTGGATGATATCCATAAAGTGCCATAAATGGGGTCATTTTTTCTACAATATGAAAGGAAGTGTTATACCACCATTCAGCCAGAGGTAACCACTTGACCCATTGTGTTTGTTTATCAGATACAAAACAATGAAGATATCCTTCCAAACATTTGTTCACTATCTCAGTTTTACTATCAGATTGAGGATGATAGGATGAAATATGAGCTAGTTGAGTACCCAAACAAGAAAATAATCTGTCCAAAAATTTCCAGTAAAAATGGGATCTCTGTCACTTACCATAATCTTTGGGTTTCCATGTAGCTTTTGAATTGTTTCCATAAATGCAGTAGCAACTGTACTTGCTTTAAATGGATGAGATAATGCACAAAAGTGTGCATGCTTGGTAAGTATATCAACTACCACCATGATGACACTCTTTCCTTTAGACTTAGGTAAACCTGTGATAAAATCCATTGAAATCTCCCCCCAACGTTGACTTGGAATGGATAAAGGTTGTAGAAGACCCGGGGTGTTAATTGTCTCAACTTTATTTCACTTGCAAACCAAACATTCTGCTGCAAACTTTTGAATATCAGATTTAAGGTCATCCCAAAAAAATTCTTTATTCACCCTGTGGTAAGTTTTTAAAAATCCTGAGTGTCCTCCTAAAGGAGAAGTGTGCAATTCCAAAAGAATATTTTGTTTTATTTGGGAATTCTTACAAAGATATAAGCGATATTTGTACCATAAGGAATCATTTTTCCAACTAAATGTATCAAATGTACTAGGATCTTGATTTAACTTTTGAATGAGTGTCCACACTTCTTCGTCCTTCTTCCATTCATCCCTTGCTTTGGTCATCCAATCTGGTTGGATAATAGAAATTGCACAAAGCAATGCTTCCACCTCTTCATCCTGTCTTGAGAGTACATCTGCAACAACATTTACCTTCCTTTTTTTGTAGATGATTTCAAAGTCATAAACCAACATCTTTGTGACCCATTTTTTCTACTCTTATAAAGATAGTCTTTGTTCCAAAAAGTGTTTAAGATTATCATGGTCAATTTTTACCTTGAAGTGCCTTCCCATTACGTAAGGTCCCCATTTCTTTAGTGCATGTAGTATTGCCAACATTTCCTTCTCATAAATAGCTTTCTGTAAATACTTTCCTTTGATTGGACGACTTTCAAAAGAAATGGGTCTTCATGCTTGCATTAAAACAACACCAATTCCATTTCCCGAGGCATCACATTCCACAATAAAGGTTTTTCTGAAGTATGGCGTAGCTAAGACTAGTGCTAGGCACATTACCTCTTTAAGATGTTCAAAGGCCTTAGTTGCTTCAGGAGTCCATGAAAATGCATCTTTCTTCAATAATATTGTTAGAGGTGATGTTATTCTCCCATAATTCTTAACAAACTTGCGATAATACCCTATTAACCCGAGAAATCCTTGCAATTGATTTATGGTTGTGGGGACTTTCCATTCCTTAATGGATTTAATTTTTTTAGGGTCTACCTTAACACCCTCGTGAGATACAATATGACCTAGATATTCCACCTTTTCTACTCCAAAGAAACATTTGGATGTTTTTGCATATAATTGTTTCCCCTCCAATATTTTGAGCACCATGTCACCATGTTGAACATGATCCTTCCAAGACCTGTTGTAGATTAGTATGTCATCAAAAAATACTAGCTCAAATTTTCTAAGGAAGAGTTTGAAAATGGAATTTATCAACCCTTGAAATGTAGAAGGTGCACTGGTAATGCCAAAAGGCATGACCAAAAATTCATAATGACCCTCATGAGCTCAAACTTTTTTTTTCGGAATATCTTCAGTCTTCATTCTAATTTGATGATATCCTAAACGAAGATCCAACTTGGTAAAATACATTGCTCCATGTAATTCATCCAATAATTCATTAATCACGGGAATTGGAAATTTATCTTTAATATTGATATTATTGAGCTCCCTATAATCTGGACACATGCTCCATGATCCATCCTTCTTGTGCACCAATACTGCCCGAGAAGAGAAAGAACTTTGACTAGGTTGAATTATACCAACCTCTAACATGTCTGCAATCATACGTTCAATTTCACTCTTTTGGACATAAGGATATCTGTAAGGCCTGATGTTTGGAGGAACACTTCCTGGAATCAAATGAATAGCATGATCATGACTGTGAATAGGTGGGAGTCCTTTAGGAGTTTCAAACACCTTGGAATGGGACAATCCAAGTTTCTTTTTGAGTCTCGGAGAAATAGATGATTTTGATGTTGGAACTTCTAGTGAGCATAATTGTGCAATTACACCCGTTGTTATTTCTTCCCCGTGCTTTGTCATGAAATTAGGGCTTATTATCTTTCCCGGCTTCCCCTCTCGATGCCCCGTAATTCGATTTCTTTTCCTTCCGAAAAAAAAATTTCAAGAAAAGTTCCTTGAAAAATTGCAAAGCCATCGTCCCCAAGATCAGAACCATTGTAAGGCTAGCATAACATCAACACCTCCCATTGGAATGGAAAGCATTGGACTATTCAATACATATTCCCCCATGGTTAGCTTGATATTATGGAATTTTCCAGAGCAATTTATAGTTCCTCCATTTGCAACCATCACTTGACATTTTGGTGTTGGGTCTAGGAAACAATTAAATTCCTTGGCTACTTTACAATGAATAAAATTACGGGTACTACCCGAATCAATCAACACTATTACCTTTTTCTTCTTGATATTTCCTTTTATCTTGAGAGTTTGAGGAGTGGTAATTCCTGCCAATGCATTACACGATATGGTTAGACTCATTTATTATTCTTCTAGGGTTGGTTCCTGGTGTATATCATCTTCTTTTGAAGTTTCTTGTTCATTTTTTTCCTCCTCTTCACAATATATGTAAAATAATTTCTTCTCAGCACACTTATGACCTTTAGTGTATTTGCTATCACAACTATAGCAAAGCCCTTTTGCTCTTTTTTCTTCCAATTGTTGTGGTGTCAACTTTGTAGGTTGTGGAAGTCTAGGAGTAGCAAAACTTCCATCTTTATAGATGTGAGTGGTAGGCTTCCTTGTTTCCATAATTTTACATTAAATTTTTCTTGCCAACCTGAATTCCTTCTCCAATGAATCAGGTTCCCAAACACGAACTTTATGTTGGATGTTATCCTTTAAAGTCCCTATGAATACATCAATCTTGTGTTCCTCTAGAATATGAGTTGCCCTTATATTCAATTTTTGGAAGTCCTCAATGTGCTCCACCACTGAACCCTTTTGTTTGAGATTTATCAATTGGCTAAAGAAGGTGTTTCTCTTTGTATCCTCATAATGTTCTATCATTTCCTCCGTAAAAATTGACCACGTGACAATTTTTTACGGGAGCAAAACCATCGATACCATACAAATGTATTTTTTTCTAAATGTAAAGTTGCAATGCGTACCTTTTGGGTGTTTTGCACATTATTGAGATCAAAATATTGCTCCATATGTAGTATCCATTTTACAGGATCCTTGCCATCAAAATTCCTCATATCCATCTTTGGAATATGGTGGTTCTTCCATCCAACATTAGAGTTTATGAAATCACGATTAAATTTTTTTTTTCTCATCATGAGTTTCCTCTACTATCTTTTTGCCATTAGGAAACATTTCTTGTATCAAATTTTGTCAAACCTTCCATGTCTGCTTCTGGAACATTCTTCATGTTTTCCATGTTGTCTTTAATTTTTTCTTCAATTTCATCCATCTTAGCTTCTATGCCATCTTCCATGCCATCCATATTAGCTTCTTCAAACCATCAATCCCTCCATTTTGGCTTCGCTCTGTAAAAATTTCAGCTTCTTAACCCTCATAGAAAAACAGTTATAGCGAAAATTCCACGATGACTTGTTTAGGTTAAATTCAGGAGCCTGCAAAAAGCCCTAACTTCCACAGATCATATCTCTGAAAATATTTCGAACCAAGATCTGAAATTTTTTGACGACGTTCCTCAAGATTTCGGCTTCACACTGTAAAATTTCAGCTTTTGAACATTCGTAGAAAAACAGTTATAGAAAAAATGCCATGATGACCTGTTTGGAGCAGCGAAACCGTAGAATCCAAATCTCTGATACCAAATGTTTTGAAACTAGCTCCAAAAATATAAGAAAAGAGAGATCAACGCCTTAGAAATCAGCCACTTCGAGGGGGAAACCTCCAATACATTACATAAATGAACAATTCTTGGATCATACATGTTAGCTCCCTGTAATCAGCAAGATTGGAAAAGTCCGATCACATAAACATCGTTTCAACCAACTTTGGGATTCTAGGATCTAGCCCTCCTGAATCCGGAGAGGGATCTCTCCAATAAGTGCAAAGATGGATTTGTATTTGAAGTTTGGGGTAATAATATTAGGCTAGTTATGAAGGCCAAGGGTTTGTTTTGGTTTTTGGATGGTTGAGCATGATTACTGTTTGAGATGGAAATTTCTAAATGCAAAGAGTTTCAAAGGTGAGAAGTTGCAAGCAAATAGAACAAGCTTTGGCCAGGAATATAGATAATTGCAGGTTTTATTCCATTGGGCTATGGAGTCATAATAGGGTTTAATTGGAACAACAAGAGGCAAGAGTGGTCCATGGGGCAAGTCATCTATGTCTAAGGATCTCTTTGAAGATTGATTTATGGAATGAAATGATACAACAAGAAGGAAAATTAAACAGATGCATAACAAAGAGCAACCCAAGATTTGGTAAGTACTTTTAAACTAGCCAGCCTTTGAAAAACACTTAAGAAGAACATAAATCAAACTAGGATCTGGTAAGTACTTTTAAACTAGCCAGCCTTTGATACACTTTCAATAGAAAAAAATTTAAAACAAAGGGGAAACTTGAAGGCAACCTTTGGAGTAGAAACTAGCGGGCTGGGCTCACCACAAATCCTCTCCTAGCTCTGCTTTAATTGGTCACTTTCAAGACAAACACAAAGATAACACAGAATGGCCTAAGATCTGGTAAGTACTTCTGAACTAGCCATCTTTTAACGCATTCCAAGAGAAACATTCAGACAACCTTTGGGGATAAAACTAGGACCAGGGCACACCATATCTTCCATAGTTCATCTCTACTTAACTAATACTGAACATAACATTCAAGAATAATATTCAGCTAAGGCAATAAGATGAGGGAACGCCAGCATTCCTATGCTTAAACTGAATTAAATCATTCCCAAATAACACAGTTTGGAAGAAAACGTATAAATAAATATTTTCAGTCAGAGAAGGTTACTGATATACAGTAGGTCCTAACTCTATGCATTGTTGTTCTTTATAAGAGAAAATGAAACACAGTGAAAACAGAAACAAAATAACAAGTTACAAGTAGAAAAAACATCACCGTCAACATAGACCAGGATCCCATAAATCAGCTTGTATTGATACTCCAAACCAGTTACAACTTTAAGTCCAATGCTTGAGTTTAGCAATCATCTACTCATCTCAGCCTAACTTATATATCACAAGCAGAGCTCCAAGGGCCAGTGAACACTATTTACAGTCAGAAGTTTAAGCTCAGATGTATTTCAAAGTTTTGCAACCAACAATTTCTCATCTCCTACAGAAGTATTTATAGAAGAATGAGGAGGTGAGACCTGAAAAAATATCTCTCAGGATAATTAATACAGATTCAGGACTTCTCGGCCTTTGAGGGGCTCGATGGAGAAGTTTACAGGTGGTCTGTCTGTATTAACTATTTTTCATTTAAGATTAAACTTGATGGGAGATTTTATTGACTTTAAGGCTCTGTGTCATGCTTGGAGTAACTCTGCAGATATTTTTTGCATTAAGTTGCTTGCAGAAGTAACTCTCTGGCTGCGTTGAGGCGAATATCTTCATTTGATCAATAACTTTGGCCTCTGTTTTGAATGCTTTGAGGCACAGGTGGCACTTATGGTAGCTGAGGAATCAATTCGCCTCAATTGAAGCGATGGAGGCCTTTCTGTCTGTTAAGCACTTATGATGTTCCTTTAATTGTGTTTTAATCCTGGGAATTAGGATTTTGATAATCATTCTTAGCCATAATTCCCAAATCTGTCTTCAATCTTCTGTTCTGCTGCATTATGTCTTCAACACTGATACTCTTTAAATCGTAATTTAATTAACACAGTGTCTTGTCGATGTGCAGGGCCACGCTGGGCCGGTATGGCATCACTGCCTCATGAAGCAATGACGATACATGGAACAGAGCCCATGAATAGTTCCCTTTGATATAATGGAAAAAACCATTTATTCCTGCAAAATACAAACAAAAATTATAAAATCCTGCATTTTTTGGAAAAACTGCTTCAGAAGGCGTGGGAAGAGCGTAGCCGTTGGATGGCAGCATCCAATGGTGGATATCTGTGTAGAAGAGGTTTATAAAAGGAGAGTAGGGGAAAGAATAAGTCAGATCCATTGATCTGCAGAGATCGACGATCAGGTTTTAATCGAGAGGAGACCAAGCGAAGGGGTCACTTTACAAAAAAAATGGCGAAAAAACTCTAAGAAACAAGGTTAAAAACCTTTGTCGGAGGAAGAAAAGGATTAAGGATCAAATGGGTTTCGGGATAAATATGATCCGTCGGATGCGACTAGACCCACAGAAATCGACGGTGGATATTGAATCGGGAGATCGGCGATCAGGGCGAACAAACAAATGCGCTCGATGGAGATTTGCAATGCGATGTAGCGCAGACCGTTGATCTGAGATTAGATCAAGAGTGGAGAAAGAATTGAAGGATTGGCCGATCGGGAGGAACAAATAAAAGCAGCGATTAAAAAATGCGATGCGATGAAAAACTCTGATGCGATTAAGCGTTGGCCGTCGAACTGCAGATCAGATCGACGACGGAGAGTGAATCGGAGGGGTTTGAAGCGGAGGTAAGACTTGTGATCAGAGGGAATGAGGATCGTTGGATCTCGAAAGGCGGAGAGGATATCAACAGCGGACAATAAATCGGGGATCGGCGATCGAGGGTGGCAAATAAACGCGATCGATGAAAAGTTGCGATGCGAGTTTGCACGGGCCGTTGATCTAAGGATTAGATCAACGGTCAATATATTTTCAAGTTTGCACTGACGGAAACCCTTATAATTTATGAAAAACCCACAAATATTTAATAAAACCAAGGTTTTAGTGGATCGGGGCGAAAAATATATATATGAAGTGGCCGGCGCCCGATTGCGGGGCCGTCGGACATATGGAACACAATGGGCCCGGGGCTTTATCTAACAAGGGCCAATCGCAATCAGAGCTTCGGGCTCGGGATTTTCAATCAACCCATTTGGAATTTTGCGATGCAATTGGCGCTTAGGATCTTTAACACTTGGTCCCGGGTGAAAGTCATATGTAATAAAGAGACGGGGGGCGAAGTTTATATGTATAAGCCCTAATCGCATCGAAAAATTTGATGTGGCCTTTTCAATCAACCCATTTGTATTTCTCCGATGCGATTGAGCGATCGGGTCCTTTAAATCTAACCCTTTTTCATTTAATCACGTGACTTTGGCTTTTTAGATCGAACTTTGGATAAATGGGTTTTATGATTTTACAAAAAGAAAAAGGTGATCGAGAATGGATTTTTACAAGGTTTTAAGCACCGAAGGCGAGCTTTATGGTTATATGGAACGGTAATAAGATCGGGGTTTTTTAAATACAAAGGCTAATCGACATCGGAGTTTATACATAACACAAAACTTACTCACCATCGAAAGTTTCCGATGCGATAAGCGCTCGGGACTATAACTCTTGGTTTTTCACAAAGGAAGCATGAGATCTGGAGTTATAACAAAGGGAGCTGATCGCATCGGGGTTTTATGTAACAGAACATATGCGCTCGCCAAAATTTTTCGATGCCGATAAGCGCCATATGGGTTTAGCACCTGGTTCCAGGGTGTGGGCATGTGGGGGAAATGGTTAAAAACTTAGCCCAAGGGGGCTTAAGTCCTTATTAATAAAAACTTGTTTTTATGAATTTTTTCAAAGTTTTCAATGGATTTAGGGGTTTCGGTAAGGTTAAAGAGTGAGTCTTTAACCTTGTAAAAGTGATTTTCATGAATGGAAGAAGAGGAATCATGAAAATAGAGGAGTTTTATGGAGAAAAAGGGGAGCAAATGAAGGCTAGTTTTGAGTGGGGGAAGGGGAAAAATGATGATTTTGCAGCAGTTTCTTCTCATGAAATTAGCAGAATTTCAGAGTATAAAATGGCAACAACAATGAAGATTTTGGACAGAGGCATGAGGCCTTCCAGATTCTTCAAGAGCCAACAACTTTTAGCAATGAAATTTGTTCCTTGAAGGCTCAAAAAGTCTTAGCCACCTTTTGCTATAACAAATTTTATAGGTGGCTAACAATACAAATGAAAAAACCTCCTTCTATATATAGGGTTCCATGGGGTCACAATATAATCCTAGCCGACCTAACAATAATAATGTAAGTAAACAATAATAACAATATGGGGGTTACAGGGGTACAACAATAACAATAAGGGGGCTACACTAATAACAATAAGGGACTACAATAGTAATATGGGGACCTAACACATCGCATGTGATAAGATATTGCGACGATCACAAGGATTAAAGGTTGGCGAAGTTTGATATGTTATAATCGCCGAAGTTGTGACGTGTGAAATGTTATATTCGCCGATCTGCGAAATAGAATGTTTCGCAATGTGCGCTGAAGCGCTAAAAGAAAGAGTTCGATTTTCGAAATGCAAAAGGTTAGGTTAAGTGTTAATCACACTTGAATCATAACAAAAATGGTTTATAACATATTTGAGGTGTATCAAAGTGAAATATGGGTCCCACCATTATTTCATCGGGAAATTTATGAAGCGGCAAGTGAGATATGAAGTGGTAAAGAATGCGAAGTTGCACAAATGTGAACGGAGGTGACATAGAAAAGAGAGGTGGTCCCAGCAGTCTCGCAAATCGCATTTCGGGGGTTTGGAAGAGGTAATCAAAGGACTTTTCAATATTCCGATGTGAAAATTAATATGGGTGTGCAGTAATGATATTACATATATCATATGTAATATGATATATGGAAAGATTTGTGGGATATAGAAATTGTTTTGTAAATGAAGTTTGGATCTGCGAAACGTTGATTGTGATGAAAGGTAAGGGTTTCCATATGTTTGAGTGCGGAAACTATATATGATATCATATATGTAATATATGATATATCTTAAAGGTTGGCTGTGGGGTGCAGAGCTGCTTTTGTGTTGGAATTTAGCATTTGGAAAAATGAAGCATAAGGGGGTAGAATCCAAATAAAATGAGGGAGAGGGAAACTTTCAAAGGCATCAAAACCAGTGCTAACAATAGCTCTAGTTGGGGATAATATGCCCCCTACGGTCTATAAAAAATTGTAGACTAGTGCCTTGAATCCAACTCTTATATCTCCAACCAATGATCATGCTCATTAACTCAAAAAACCAGCATGCCTAGACATTGGGTAATGGATTCAAAAACATCATTTCAATTCTGCAACCTATTTCTCCAAACTAAAGCTGGATTCAAACTAAAAAAATGAAATCTATATTTATGAAAAAATGCTCAAAACAATGAGCTTATTCATTCTTCTACTTCTAATTTGATTTGAATGGCAATATTCAGGCAGTATGGAACTTAACGTACAACCATTCAAATAGCTGAAAAAACCTCATATGGATTCTTAATCTTAAGAGTAAAATGGAAAGAATACATATCATCACATTGTGCAGCTCATGATGAAAATTATCACAACGCGGGATACTCATAAATCATTGAATGTATGAACTATAAGAAGACTCCAAATCATCGGCTACTGAATGAGGAAAAACATTAAATTCTACCTCTGCAATGATGTCCATTACATAATTCTGAAAGGAGTAGATGTTTATCCAAAACTTCCACTGAAAATATGATCTTTGCATCCCCGTGAAGTCACCACTGGATTTGGAACAATGGAGTCTCTAGATGAAAAACTGCGGGCCTCTTCAAGTTATAAATTCATGTTCACCTTCAAGAATCAATATTCAGCAATTAAAACAAGAGACTCGGGAGAATACTTCATTTCAAGGCCTTTGTCTCCCGGTAGACACACCTAAAGATATTAGCGCTAGAATCAGCACTTGGACTACATCAAGCGCCTAACTAGACACATCTTGAGCTCGAGTGCTATTTCTTATGATTTGATTGGGTATTTTGGAAAGTGGTTGGATGTCAAGTACTCTGAAAGGAGCGTTGAACAGATAAAAAATATCTGACACATATGAGGGCACTCGTATATATGATGTGGTAGAAAAATTTGTAGTTCAATGATTAGAATAATGGGAGAAAGACAGTGGGTCTATAAGACAAAAATCCACTGCTGGGAGGAAAAAATGACACAAATTCCAGATATGAAATGTATAGTGAAAGAATGCTTTTAAAATACTTACAAGAATCTCACTTTACATTTAAAGAATCACATTACAAGGAATGCTTTTGACTAACATGACCTCATGAATCAGAAATGCTTGGTGAATCAAGACTCACAAAAACATATTAACATGCATGCTTGATCAAAATTATTATAAAAACATGAAATAGGGTTTAATTCCACCTCAAGGAATGCTTATGAACAATCTTCAATTCATACTGCATCAGGAAAGCTTGGAACAAGACTTACAAAAACAGATCCATATGACTTGGAGGTTCACAAGACTTATAAAAAACATAAGATATAACCTTTATGATAAATCTAGAAGGCAGATAAAGTATGTAAAAATAGAAGGGAAAACAATACACACACCATATGATTTTGTGAATCCACAAGAGTGTAACTGGAATATATTATGTGTTCAAAAATACACAACTTCAGGGATAGCATGAGGATCGACAATAGGGCTAGGGCACTAGGCCCTATGCCACCAACCATATACTCTCCCTACATCTACAACCTGTGTATTTATAGATTTACAATGGTATTCCAGAAAGGCTAGACTCTCAAATATCTCCATAGATAGGGATTTTATTACAATCCAAAGGAATGGGGAGTTTCTGTTTCTAATTTATTAAAATAACAAGAAAACTTTACAGAATACTCAGCTGATATTTATTGATTCTAACAGCATTGTGAACGTGTTATATTTTAATCCTAAACTGTAGGTGAAGAAGTACAGGGTTTTCTAATATTATCTTAACTTCCTGAGTAATTGTTGTCGAGGTTCCTATAAGGCTTCCAATTGTCTCTTGAATGTTGTTTGATGCCTTGTTGAAACGTGATAATACCTAGAGTAATGGTGGCATTGGTTTAATGGAAATATGTTATGGAGGAGTTATGTCGTTGTTTTCCTTCTAAATGGTGGAAACCCAAAACCTTTTGGATAAAATGGCGGAGAAAATGGTGGGGCTGGCATCATTAACACAAAGCAAAGAATGGTTTTCAGGGGGGGGTATGTAAGCGGTGTAATTTGAATGAAGGGGGGTGCGGTTGAAGCCAAAATGGAAGAAGGGGGCAAAAATAAAACAAGAGTCATTGATTAAAGAAGTGGGGAAGGTCTCAAGGCGGAATAGGCTGCAAGATATATCGCAATTTGGGAATCAAAGGATTTAATCATAAAACACAAAAGGTAAGTTTTGCAGATTTCAAATTGCAATCGGAGGTGAGATGACGTGGCAAGGAGGGGTGGTCCCACTTTATATCACAATCAGGGAAAGGAGGCAGAAGTAAGTAGAAAAGGTAAGTAAAGTTGCAATCTTGCGATGCGGTGGATATCGCACATTGCATGTGATAAGATATTGCGGTGATCACAAGGATTAAAGTTTGGTTAAGTGCAATATGTTATAATCGCCAAAGTTGCGACGTGTGAAATGCTATATTCGCCGATCTACGAAGTAGAATGTTTTGCGATGCGCGCTGAAGTTTTAAACAAAGAGTTTGATTTTGTGAAAGGCGAAAGGTAAGTTTAAGTGTTAGTCATGCCCGAATCATAATAAAAAGGGTTTATAACGTATTCGAGGTGTATCAAAGGGAAATATGGGTCCCACCATTATCACATCGAGAAATTTATGAAGCGGCAAGTGAGATGCGAAATGGTAAAGAATGCGAAGTTGCACAAATGCGAATGAAGGTGACATCGAAAAGATAGGTGGTCCCAGCAGTCTCATAAATCGCATTTCGGGGGTTTGGAAGAGGTAATCAAAGGACTTTGCGATATGCCAATGGGAAAATTAATATAGGTGTGCGGTAATGATATTACATATATCATATGTAATATGATATATGGAAAGGTTTGTGGGATACCACAATTGTTTTGTAAATGAAGTTTGGATCTACGAAACGCTGATTGCGATGAAAGCTAAGGATTTCCATATGTTTGAGTGCATAATATATATATGATATCATATATGTGATATATGATATATATTAAAGGTTGGCTATGGGGGGTAGAGCTGTTTTTGCGTTGGAATTTAGGATTTGGAAAAATGAAGCATAAGGAGCTAGAGGCAAAATAAAATGATGGAGAGGGCAACTTTCAAAGGAATAAAAACCAGTGCTAACAGAGTGAAAACAGGAGACTAAAAGCAAGAACTCCCCAGTGGAGTCGCTAATTTGTTATGCAGGAAAATTCTCTTTGCAGACAAAGACGATCCCTCTAGCCCTAGGATGGGTCTAGTAAGGACAGGGAACAATATACTGCCTACTTTCTTAGATTTCAAATGGAAAAAGATTGTATATAGATGACCTACCTCGATGATGATGTTCCTCACTCAAATCCTTTGATCCTTTTCACTTCATAGTTAGATCCTCATTTTTTCCAACGCTTAGTTACCTACATAAGAGATCAAACAACACCAAACATGAAAGCAAAACATATATTTCGCATAAACAATCTATCTAGTTGATCAAGGAGTACTAGAAGTCCAATCATACATTATAGACAAGAGTGGAAAGCAAGAATCATTTGTATCATATTAATATAGAGAGGGGGAGTTACAACCTGCACCTTTATGTCGCAACTCTCCTTCTACGGGTCCGGATCCATTCACGTCTCCAAAGCGCTCAATTCAAATTGATAAGAAAACGCCAAAGGTCTCAACTCTCCTTCAATGCCTATAGCAACAATTCTCTCTCTATTCTTCTTCTATCTATGTTATAACTAGCAGAGGTATGGGAGGATGTCCATTTTATAGTGAAGGGAGAGGGAACATGGATCCACTTAAGGTGGGGAAATGGTTTATCTCCTTGGGTGGTTCCTTTTTTGTAGGAACAAGAAGCCCAAAGGGAGAATCTCAGCCCTATCCCCATGAAAAAACTACCAACTCTCCACCCATGAAGCTTCCAGATCTCGAAGCTTCGTTTCCATTTTAAAAACCTTCCAGAAGTGGATCAGCGCGGGTATGATCTCCATTCCAGCATCGATCGACATTACTCTAGACAAGAAAAGAGGAATCGGCACGAGTGAGACAAGCAGAGGGCGCACCTCTCCAGATTAATGTGTTTTTAAGGAGCTACTTCAGGAATGGTTAACAAAGAGTTTGTTCAGTATACTGTAAGGAATGTAATGGCACATTTTCATGTTGGAAAATAGACACAGGGGTTATTTTCAAAGGTCCTCCAAGATCCGAAACAGGGACTACAGGGGCAGTGAAAAATTGTTGTGTAACAACAATGATTCATAGACACCTTGTAATAAGCCATTGACATAATAATAATAATAATAAAAATTGTGTATTCTTTGGCAGGTACATTACATAATGACTCAAATACATTTTATGAAGATCGAACGTAGTTACATTCTTCAACACTCCCTCTTAACTAGGGAGGTATTCATAATATACAAATACAACGGAAGATCTCAAACTATATGAAATATGAAGAGTTTATCCATTGCAATGCCATGGACTAGATTCCTGACCATGGAAATCTATCGAATGGTCTCTCAATATTTTAGGCACCGCAATGCCATGGAATAAATTCCTGACCAAGGCAATCTATCCAAGTGGGACTAAGGTGGACTAAAGCTTTCAGCCTCTTTGGGTACCATCAAGATTGCTTATTAACCACCAACCCATGGATCCAGGTGTGTATCCAACCAATGCCACCCTCCCTAATTAGAGACCTAGACATCAATACGAAGTGTCAACCTGATGTCCTCCGAGGCAATGCTTCACTCCCAAAGCCTCAACAAATCCCTTCCAATTTATTATCATCAATACAATAAAAAAATATCTACTAAACCAAGCATGTTTCTTAGATATTCAAACTTCTTATTAGGAAGAGACTTTGTTAGTATGTCTGATACTTGTTCATCTGTCGATATATACTCCAACTTCACGAACCCATCTTGCACCAAGTTCCTAATAAAATGGAACGTATTGTTAATATGCTTCATCCTAGCATGAAACACGAGATCTCCAAACATCTTGATACAACTTTGATTATCACAGCTGATCACTATAGAACCCAAAGACTTCTCGGACAAATCTGTCAAAAGCTTCCTTAACCATGTTGAAGATTGTAATTAGGTTCGGTCTTCATAAATTGTATTTGAGTCAATATTTAATGTACTTGTCAAAATAATAAAGAAAATAATTTTATATTATTATTAAATGACTAATTAAAGCATGTCTTTCATGCTTTGGTCATATTATTTTAGGTCAAATTCCCAATTATGGACTTACAGGATTTAATCTTAGTTTATAGAGTCATTACAGATTTAAATTGACCCATACTAGACTTTTGAATCATGTAATTGGGTCAAGTTTTGAGTCAAATATGATTTATGGAGCCTCCATATCAAGTCAGCCTTCAAGTGATCAAGTCAGCCTCAAGCCCGGGAATTTGAGCTCATCACAAGCCTATAAATACAGGGAGATCGAATTCATTTGGAGAACTCACTTACAAACACAAAAATTCAATATATGGTGTTGCAAGGGAAAAAGTGTGAAGTCAAGGAAGGGGTCAAAAGGAGCGCGAGTTTGGACAAGCTAAAGGATTGAATGAAAATCGAAAATTTGGTGTTTCTCTTTATTCTCACATGCCCTAGATTGGAAGATCGAAGTCCTTCATTGTTTTGTTGTTGTCAGTTACTGTCAGTTGCTGCTGCCAAGAGAAGAATAGGTCGAAGTTGATTTTTTTTGGTGTTGGTGTCTTGAGAAGTTTTAATGGGTCAAAATCAAACTCCTAGAAGCAAGATTGAAGTCTTTCCTCCAAGATCGAAGTTCCATAAGCAAGGTCGAAGGAAGTGTTGCATAGTGTTATTATTGCTACTGTTGCTTCCATATTGAGGAAGGATCAAAGGAAGGCTGACTTGGTGTGGAGGATGTTTGATTCAAGGTCTATAGTCTCAAGAATACTATTGAAGGAAGAATTATTGACTAGGTTTTCTCCTAAAGAGGGGTTTTTCCCTAGTTGCTGGCCTACATCTGGTGTCCTTGATTTATGTCCTTTTTCTTTGATATTTGCTTGATGAACTAAAAAGAAAGAAGACAAGAATAATATAATAATAATTAAATAACGCCAAAAGTAAATAATCAAGAACATGAGAATATTTCTTCCTTTCTGATTCTCTAACATGGTTTCAGAGCTTTGGTGAAGAAAGAAGGAAAATGCAATCTCAGGGAATTGATCAAGGAAACATAATAAGTTCATAAGAGGTAACTCTTTAAGGAAATAAGTTTTCACTACCTTCAATAAATATGTATAACATTATCAAGGGAGAGAACAAGCTTGAAGGATCCTCTAACTACAGATCTTGGAAAAAGAGAATTGACCTAATCCTTGAAAAGAATAAGGTCTTAGATTTGGTAAAGGGAAAAGTGAAGAAACCCATAGAAGATTCCAGTGATCCAGATAAGATAAAATTAAAAGAATTGGAATTTGTGGTGATGAATCTAATGGTTTAAGTCATAAAGGACAACCTTTTCTCCTTCATAGCAAACATTGATCATTCCCAAGAAATGTATGAAGCCTTGTCAAAACTATTTACCATCAAGAACATTGGAAAAGTGGCAAGCTTGAAAAATGAACTAAGGACTACTAAGATGACCAAGGAAGATATTGTTGTTATTTTCTTTGTGAAGATAGTAAGAATAAGAGATGACCTTCTTGCCATTGATCAAATGGTGACAAACAAAGAACTTGTGATCACAACCTTACTAGGGTTTCCACCTACTTGGAGTGCATTTGCTTCAAGTCTCAAAAACTGGAAAGAAGCTCCCACTTTTGAGGAAATATGGATGCCCTGCAGTCAAGAAGAGTTAATAATCTCATTAGTAACTAATAATGAAGAAGTCTCAAATTAGTAGAAATTCTTTCTAAGAAATGAAGAAATGACAAGCTGACAATCCAAAGGTGGTTCATCATATAGTCCTGATGATGAACCACACTGGTTGGTTCGAAACGCGTCGACCTCGTTCTTTTGCATGTGATTTTTACCGAAAGAATTTCTACTAATTTATATGGATCACAGAAGCTTACATTCCAAAAGTCTCAAATTATTATGTTTCTCATAACAAGTGAAACTTCAAGAATAAAGGTCCAGGGAGGAAGGTTGATATGTCCAAGATTGAATGCTATAATTGCCATAAAATGGGTCACTATAGAAGTGAGTCTCCTGGCAATCCCATAAATAAGAAAAGAGAAAGAGATCATGCAAATGTGCCTGAAGAAGTATCCTCTTCCAGGAGAGCAAAGTCCAAAGAGAATGACATAAGGGACTTACACTACTAAGCCCCTTGCTCCTAAATTTAGATATTTCATTTGTATATTTTATGGTTAGTTAAAAATTTAACATCTTTTTGGAAAGACATTTTCTTGTTTTATAAGTTTTAGGTATCCCTCAAAGCTTTGGAGGGAGCCCACAACAACTCCTCAAGATAAGTATCTCATTCCCTCTCAATTTTGGTTTCATATACTTAGTTAAAGTTTTGATTGTATTAAATACTAATCACCTTTATACCTCTATTTCCTTGTCTAGGAATTAACCTGTTGAATGCTCAAGAATTAAGAAAGAAAGCCTCACACGACAAAGCTTTGGAATCAAAAAGGTTTGTTAAATAATCAAAGGTATGTCTTAGATTATAAAGTATTGTTATTCTCTTTGGTATATCCATTCTACATTACTAACTATTGTTGTGTCTAACTCTCCTAAATCTTCAAAGATTATTGTTTGGGATGATTCATCATCTAATGAATCTACCCAATTTATGCATCTTTGATCGTTTGCATAAAAATAACCCTAAAAGGTTCTCTGGAAAACCCTAACCTAAGGGTAAGTTGATAACATGTGAAACCTTAAACCTAATTAGGGATAACTCAATATGTTTTGAAGCTGTCTAGTGATCATGACGAGGCTCCAACTGAAACTGACTAAGAATGTTTACTGCAAAGCATATATATGGCCTAGTGTTTACCAAATACATTAAAGAGCCCATCAACTGATGATAAGAGGTAGGATCCACGAGACTTGAGTCAGAATCCCACAACTTCTTGATATTGGTGATCATAGGAGTAGTCATGGGCTTGGAGTCCATCATCCCAAATTTCTGTAAAATTTTGATGATGTACTTTCCTTGCCCCAAATATATCTCCCCAAGTTTATGCCATACTTCTAGACCTGGGTAGTAGTGCATTAGTCCTAGATCCTTCATCTCAAATTTAGATGCCAACACCTTCTTTCATTCTTTCATTCTTTGTTCCACAACAACAATGAATAGATCATCTACATATAATAGAATAATGTTGGGTTCATTATTCACAACCTTGATGTAGATATTTGGATCAACAATACTCTTCACGAACACAATTCTTAGGAGATATGCATCCATTCTTGCATACCATGCCCTAGGAGCTTGCTTCAAGCCATATAGGGCCTTCTTAAGTCTACAAACATGAGTGTCCCTTCTATTCAATTCAAATCCTTCAGGTTGTTCAATCAATGGTCCCATTCAGAAATGCAGTCTTCACATCCATTTGATGGATATTCCAACCCATTGTAGCAGCCAATGAAACCAAATATCTAATGGTAGTATACCTTGTTTTGGGTCCAAAGGTTTCTTCATAATCTATGCCTTCCTTTTGAGAGAAACCCCTTGCAACGAATATCGCTTTGTACTTGTCTATGCTTCCATCAATAGTGTGTTTGATCTTGTATATCCTTTTAGATGTGACAACGGATTTGTTGCTTGGTCTAGGAACGATTTCCCAAACCCCATTCTTCATAATGGATTGATATTATTCCTGAATTGCCTTCTTCCAAACTTCTAGATGAGAAACTTCTTCAAATGTAAATGGTTTGGCTTCAATTAAGTTTGTCATATATGTAGCATATCCAAAATGTCTCTTAAGTCTTTTACTTTCTCTAAAATTTACTTTCGCAGCTTCATGTCCTTCAACATCTTCCAAAGTATCTCTTAACCAATTTGGCATTTTACTTGTGGTCAATATGATCACAGGTTGAATAGGATCACTTGGTCCTTATTCTTGATTTGTAGAAGGTTTTTCATGGTGTACTTATTCTTCTTTGAATATTGGAGTTTCTTCATCATCGGAATCAATGGGGATATCCTTTGATTTCTTGTAGGCTTGATTTTCATAAAATATGACATCCCTGCTTAATTCAATATATCTTCCTTCCTTGATGTATATTTTATATGCTTTTGATGAGAGACTATATCCAACGAATATTCCCTTGATTCTTGTAGAATCCAACTTCTTTCGCTTGTCCTTTGGAACATGGATGTAAGCAGGGCTTCCAAAGATTCAGAGGTGATCCACACTCAACTTCTTTCCTATGATACTTATTCAAGAGTTATATTCTTAATACTTCTATGAGGAATTATATTTTGAATGTATATGGTTGTCATTGTTACTTCTCCCCGTAAGAATTTTGGTATTTCTTGATGAAGGAGCATTGTTTTAATGCCTTCTTAAATTGACCTATTCTTTCTTTCAGCAACTCCATTTTGTTCAGGATATTAGGGAACAATGAACTCCCTCTCAATTCCTTCTTCCTTACAGTATGAAATCAATTCCACAGTCTTAAAGTATGTCGTATCTTAGAGTCTTTATCTTTATTTCGGTTAGGGTTTCCACTTCAGATCAAAACTCCTTGAACTTCTCAAATACTTCATCCTTTGTCTTAAGAAGGTAGAGCCATGTTTTTCTAGAATGATAATCTATAAATGTTACAAAGTAGAGATGACCTCTAAGTGATTTTTCAGACATGGTACAACACACATTAGAGTGAATTAGGTATAATATTTATTTAGAACTAGTTTCACTATTCAGAAATGGATTTCTTGTATGTTTTCCCAAAGAGTATCCCTTACACACACCTTCGTGATCTTGCTTGATATTGGGAATGCCATGAACCAATTGGTAGAAAGTAGGAATAACCTTGTAATGTATATGACCATACCTCCTATGCCATAGCTAAATGGGACTAATTTCTATATGAACCAAAGCTTGAGGAGGTGGTGTGATGACTATATAAGCTTCCTTCACAAACTCCAATAACTCTATCTTTATCAATACTAGAGTCTTTCCCAAAACCAATACTTTTCCATCAACAAAAGCAACTATATCACCTTTATATTCTAAACAAGCAATAGAAATAAAATTCTTTTTCAAAGTTGGAACGTATAGTATATTTTTGAGTTGCAACTTCGATCCATTTTCCAACTTCAACGATGTTGATCCTAGGCCTCTAATAACATATCCTTTGTTGTCACTCAATTCCACTGTATGAGTAAATGACTCTTTTGATAGTGTATGAAGTTTTTTACTTTCTCCTGTCATGTGCCTTGATGCTCCACTATCAATGATCCATGCATTGTCATCACTAAGAGAACATGTAAGAGTAGCCAATAATCCTTGACTTTTGACCTTGTTGAATAAGTAGTGGACGAATTTCTTGATCCAGCTTCCAGCAGTGTTGATACCCATTCTCATATAGCTTATCAAAGAGGGATAATCCATGTTCATTCCTTCTGAGCCAAAAAAGTGATATTCAATATTTCTTGACCATGTTGAGAAATCAATGCAAGTATATTAGGGTTTGATTCCTCTTTCTTGATAATTACATATGAATTGTGTTGGCTTCTTTTACTTCTTTATTAGATTATCTTTAATCAATAAATTACCAATTTATGTGTGTATGAATATCACAAAAACACAAGACACATGATATAGGCACTATGCCAGGGCCAAAACCCTCTCTAGGGGAAAACCCAGTCAAAAACTCTCTTCCTTCAATAGTTTTCTTTGAGAATCTTCACCCTAGACATAGACCAAACCTTTCCTCCAAAACAAGTCAATATTTCCAGATCTTCGAGCCTATAGCAGCAGCATCTTGACCCCATCAAATTCGACTATGCAGCAACTTACAACATCAGGTAGCTAATGGCAGCAGCAACACAAAAAGACTTCGATCTCCCAAACTAGGGCACAAAAGATACAAAGAGTAGCACCAAAACTTTGATTTTATTCTTCTCTTTGACCTTGACCCAACTTGCACTTCTTTTGACTTCCTCGACCTACTTCACACTTTTTACAACTTCCTTAGAGATATCGAACTTTCTTGAGATGAGATACTCCAAATGAATTCAATCTCCTTCTATTTATAGGCTCCAGGTGAGGTCGAATTGGTCTCCTTTAGGCTGATTTGATCTCCCTTAGGCCAACTTGGTTTGGAGGTGACATAATTCATATTTTACTCAATAATAAACATTTTTACATTATTCAAAAGCCCAATAAGGGCCTATTTAAATGTACAATGACTCTGTGACTCAATATTAATCCTAGGAGTACAAAATGAGGAATTTGACTAATATAATGATGACCCAAGCATGAAACCCATGCTTTAATAAGTCATTGACATAATAATAAAAATTATTTTATTTAATCTTTTGACAAGTACATTACATAATGACTCAAATAAATTTTATGAAGATCGAACCTAGTTACATTCTTCAACACTTATTTCATTTGATTATTATTATGTTCTTATCATCAAAATTTGACCAAACTATGAAGATAAAATATACAAGAGGACACAAAATGTAGGTTGCAAGCTAAAACCAAAACCTCTCCTCTTGAGAGGAAAACCCATGAGAATTATTTTGTTCGTATAGAATGTTCAAATGATGAATTCCAAGACCTAATACCCTTGTCAAACCCCCTCCAAGACAAATTCAAACTCCTTGACGAACTTTTCCAACTACTTTGACCTAACAAATTTAACCAATTTCGACCCAGCAACTTCGAATAACTTCGAGCCAAAAAATTTCAGCAACTTCGACCCAACAACTTCCAATAACTTCGACCAAACAACTTCTAGCAACTTCGTCCTTCCAACAATTTTCTTCTAGCAAAAACTTTGACTTTCCAGCAACTTTGACTTCCTCAACAACTTCGTCGGCAACTTCAACTTCCTCAACTTATTCTGCAACTTCGACTTCCCCATGTTACACAACATTTTGTCACTATCCTTGTAATCCCCATCCTAAACATTGGAGGCTCATTTATGTGACCAAAATAAAATGACATGCCTTGCAAAGACCATCATTGCATCCCTTTCCATGAGTAAAGCATTCCTTCTGTTGACAAATTCCTGAACAAACCATCAAAAACACCTGTTTTTTCCTTGGCTCTAGTAGACCATTATGCCCTCGCGCCGATCGGGAAATTAACACTGGGCCCTGCGCCCATTGGCTCTCTGTCCCAGTTAGCTACTTGCACCAACCTGTTTATGGAATGTTTTTTAAAAATAGAGGCGAAGTTTCCATCATAACAAACTTTGTGGGCGAGTCATCTAGAGTGGTTTGACTGAATAACCACAGCCTTCCTCCTTTGGCCTCTTGTTTCCACCTTTTGGGGAAAACTCCCAAGGGATAAGGCCTTCCTTCCACTATTGTAGGGATCCCAACCTCCTCCTCTCCCTCTATAAATACAACCATTTTCCATTGATGTGCTAGCCGAACTGAACATATTGTAGCTGAAATGCTAAAGAGATTTATGTACATTTGGTTAGAAAAGATAGAATGGAAGAGACCCTCATTGAGAGATCTTAGAGTTGCGTCTTCATCCCATCCGAATTCCCTGACGATTCATTGAGACACACTTCGACTAACCCCGCTGAAGGAGGCTGCAACGTCAAGGCTCAGTTGTAACTCTTTCTTCTATTAATACATATACATGACTATTGTCTTGTTCCCATCTTGAGTTAATGTGTTTTATTTGATGCAATGTGATTATCCCTCCTTGAATGGTTAGTAATTATGAATGAGATCATTGTTTCATATATTTCTCTTGTTTGTTGATCTTTGTGCAGGTATCCAAGCATCGTTGTAGAAGGATCGTGACCCGTCGAGGTAGGAATCAAGAGGCCACCACCACGATAGCCACGCCAACAACATTGGACTCCAGGTAGGTTGATCTACCTCATATTTTTCATTCATTAGTTAGGAAGCTTCACTCTAGCCTATCCCTTTGTTACTAGACCCACTCTAGGTCTAGAGGGATCGTGTCTGTCTGCAGAGAGAATTTACCTGCATAAAAAATTGGTGACTCTACTGGGGAGGAAGATTGATCAGAGACATATGGGAGATCTTCAGGGAAAATTTGATATTCTCCTGTGGACACAGGAATTTCCCCACTGCCGACAGGACTCGAAGAATCCATGTCTGACGAAGCTGTGAGATCTTCTAAAAGACTACGAGGGCTAGGAGGTAAAGCAATAGATAAAAATGGTTTTCTTGTGTCAAGCTCCTTAAAAAATTAAACAGGCTCTTTCGAGGATAGTTCGTCTTCTATGTCAACCTCGTTAAAAAAATGAATTAGTTCATGAGGATAGTTCTTTTAATATGTAAACCTCGTTAAAAAAATGAAACATGTTCTCGTTGAATTCAATTCTTTGATCAGATCTCGTAAAATCCCAGTTGATTCTTTCTCTTGATCTCGTAATTTGAACCTTCAATCCATCTTCCTTTTAGCTGGACTGAAGCTTGGGGGGCATGTACCTCGAATTGAGTCACCATTCCCGTGTCCCATTTTTTCAAGCATAATTTACCTTTGTTTCAAGCATAGTTTACTTTTGTTTTCGAGCTTGCGTAAAAATGAAAACTTTTGGCTTGGTGTGTTTTGTGAACATTTTCCTTTCTTTTGGGTCGTTACTTATTATGCAGATTATTTAACTGATACATTAGCTGACATTGTATTAGACATTTGCATAATCTGTAAAATCATCATCACATGAAAGACTCATATAAAATAGGAAGATAGATGTATATATATATATATATATATATATATATATATATATATATATATATATATATATATATATATATATATATATATATATATATATATATATATATATATATATATATATATATATATATATATATATCGAAGGTTTGCATCAATGTGCACCATAAGTTTCAAAAAATATGTGTGTTTTTGTTACATCCTGAGACATCATGTCTCTCAAAAATATGCAGAAGTAAATCCTAGGTGTCTATTCGGCGTGATGATCACGATAGCATGTCACTGCCTGTACAAGCCGCCTCAGCAAGCGGTGAACTCGGTTTGACACCCATACAGTGTGTCTCTAGTATGCACGAGGAACATCTTCAAATCACGCATAGTCCGTAACTCCACAAGAGATCCCCTCTAGGTTGTGCATGATTTCCTCCTCCTCGCCTCCCTCACCATGAGGGGCAATATCAAAGTCGCGAGGGACTCGCCTCGCTATTGAAGACATGCCTGCAGGTCTTTCTGTTCCAATATTTGCATAACACATGGATTTAATGTCAGAGCATACATTTAAAAAATATATATAATGCTCATAAAAATCAAAAAATGAGTCTTACCAAGTGCTTCATCCCAATCCTCTTCTTCCGGGAGTGGGAGGTCCAGATCACCAGTGAAATATGTGCTAGAGTAGGGCCAATCCTCCACAACAATCAGCTGTCGGCGGAGCCAATAAAAAAACTCCGGTCTTCAAGACATCTATTGGCCCCCACTGACCTTGGCGTCAGTGCAACCCAACGGGCCATCTGTGGCTCCTGTGCTAGTGGTGTTGGGACTATCACTTCCTGTCGTTGGAAAATTGGTAATCGTTCCAGGAAGAACGATACCAGGATGAATCCATATCCAAATTGCTTCAGTTTCCCCTTCTTGAATTTCATCAGTTGACGTTTCATATTGATCGTTATTGCCTCTACCCAGTTGTAGAGGGTCGGTGTTAGACAATCTAATGCAAGAAGAAGCTATGTTTTTGTTGCTTCGTGTGGTTCTTGTGATAATGCAGCTCACGTGATGGTGTGTAGCACTACTTTTAGTGCTAAGTTTGGGACAGTTTGGATATCCACTTTCCCGCTTCCTGTTCCTTTTCGTGCCCCTCGACATACCCTGTCGATCACCATGGTCATGTTTTCCATGGTGGACCAGGTGCCAGTTAGGACTGGTGTTGCCCCCCTCCGTGACAGTCCTATTATGAATTAAACATCTGAGACATCAATCTCGAGTTCCTGATCCTGAAGAATAATTTTTCCCTGATCCTCATCCCAGATACTGATCAAGTATTACAACAGCTCTGGTTGAGCTCTGAGGCACGGTGTCATGAAGAAATTTTTCATTCCATAGTCTCTAATAGCTTCCATGCATCTCTCATTATCAATGGCAAGCTTGTCTTCTTCACTGTGTTCCCTTTCCTTCCACTCAATCACCATTTTGCTACTTTACACCTGCAAACATGTTCATATGGACATTATTCGCCAAATAAAAAGCTAAAATTTGTGGAATTTAGGCTTGCTTACTTGCACTGTAAGTTTTAAAAGGTCTGCACGGTTGGCACAACTGTTTTAGAAACACTCGTGCCAATGGGCACGCCCCAGTTCAAAAAATTGGGCGATTGGCGCGAGTCCATGCTTGAAACTTGCGCCAACCACTATGCCCTTGTTTTCACAATTTCTCCCTCAAAAATCAAAATTTAAGGTTGCAGGTAATGAAAGAAGATTTAAAATGTGGGAAGGATGTCGGCTCTTACCTGGAACTGACGGATTTGAGATTGGTCTGCCGGATTGCCCACTGTCGTCGCCGCAATAATCATAGTACAAAATGGGTAACTATTGCTCCACAAGAGGTAAAGTGAAAAGTAATTGTTTTTTACCATTTTTGGAATTTTATAACTTTTCAGAACCCTAATTAGGTTTTAAGACATGTTATTTGATTATTACATTATGTTATTTCGAGAAATGGGTTTTACGTTTTCTTCTTGTGCAGTGACAAGTTCTTTAATGCTATAATGATGAAGTAACAAGTTGTATTTTATACTATTTCAGACTCGGTAAAAACACGAAAAAGTCACTACTGGAGTTATCTTTTAGCTTTTTTTTGACTCTCTAAAACTGAAAATATTGTTGAGACTCTTGTCGTTTTGAACTCATTAAATGGCTGCGAAATGGTATCTACCTAGTATACGTTTACCCCTTTTTCGGGCTGGGATGGATTATTTACGAAAAAGGAATACATTAGCCTATCGCGACTAAGAGGTTCTTTCAAATATTGTTTTCTACCTTTTCAGATTTGAGAGACTATTTACGAAAAGGGACATGCTGGAGTTTTCTTTTCTGCTTCTTTTCAAACTCTCTAACATGAAAAGATGACGAGTTCTTCCTTTGTCAGACTCGTTAAACCCTGATGACATTGGACATCGTCACCATGATGTTCCCCGAGTTCATCCTTCCTAGGGCTCGTAAAATGTAATAGGATGGATTTGTTCGAAGGACAAACTTATATTGCAAGAATATGCTATCCCCTTCAAGCTTGTTTAAAAAAATAATTGGGGTACTTGCCAGAAATGGCGGGGGAAAATTGAACCAGTCTTTAGTTGTGTTGGCAGTATGTCGCTCTTGAACATGACACTTGTCTACATTCGTGTCGGGTTGGGGACATCTCATTCTGTCATTTTTTTCCTCCATGGGTTTGGGTAATCTATTTTGACCTCTCATCTGCTCTTTTCCACGTCATCATGACCTCAGATCCCTTTGATGTCAAATACTGCCAAATCCACAGTCATGTCGCTGATATGTTTAAGAGAAGTTTTGCCTCTGCATTTTTCAACCTCCCTCTAATTCTCTGTTAGTCCCTATTCATTATCATTATGTTCCTTTGTCTCGTGTCGATGATCTGGGAAATATTATGGCCCTCCTTCGACCGAGTCACTTCCTATTGACTTCAGCTCATTATCCAGGAAGTTGTTCTAGAGACTCCCTACTGGTACCTTGGAACATGCATGCCTCAATGGCAAGTTCTTCGCATTTGACGACATGTCCACATCATTGGCCTTCGATCGGGTGATTCTGCGAGTGTTCAACACCAGATCACTATTCACATTCTATGGATTGTACCTGTTGTACCTTGAGAGCCATTTTCATCAATGATGGTTTCTCTCGTGCTTGTTAACAGCTTTCATCATTGGCTGGTAATCGGGTGATTTTCTTGCATGTTCGACTTCAACTCACATATTCGCATGCTTGAATTTGTACATTTTCGGGTCAAGATGGAGGGCAAGACCATGGGTTTTGTCTGATAAGATCCAGGCTGTGGGATATTATGGTTTATCATGACTTATTGCATGACTCTTTTGATTGGATGGCTACGACCATACCTGAGTCTATTTTTTGATCCTTACTACTGGATGGCTGCATCCATACCTCGGATCTCAGTTTATATATGTACTCTATTATGGATGGTTGCGCCCATGCCACATGTTCATGTATCAGAGATATTAATTGTATTTGTAATTGCAGGTCTTCTGACAACAGTGTTTGGTTCGAACGCGTTCTTGTAAATCATTTCACCCCTTCCTCTCTATCGGACCTCATGCTTTAGGGGACATATGTTACACAACATTTTGTCACTATCCCTGCAATCCCTATCCCGAACATTGGAGGCTCATTTCTATGACCAAAATAAAGTGTCATGCCTTGCAAAGACCATAATTTCATTCCTTGCCATGAGTACAACATTCCTTCTGTTCACAAATTCCTGAACAAACCATCAAAAATACTTGTTTTTTCCTTGGCGCTAGTAGACCGTTATGCCCTCGTGCCGATCGGGAAATTAATACTGGGCCCCGCGCCCATTGGCGCTCTGTCCCATTTAGCTACCCGTGCCAACCTATTTATGGAATGTTTTTAAAAAATAGAGGCGAAGTTTCCATCATAAAAAACTTCGTGGGCGAGTCATCTGGATTGTTTCAACTAGATAACCACGACCTTCCTCCTTTGGCCTCTTGTTTCCACCTTTTGGGGAAACCTCTCAAGGGATAAGGCCTCCCTTCCACTATTGTAGGGATCCCAACCTCCTCCTCTCCCTCTATAAATACAACCATATTCCATTGATGTGCTAGTCGAACTGAACATATTGTAGCTGAAACTCTAAAGAGATTTATGTACATTTGGTTAGAAAAGTTATAATGGAAGAGACCCTCATTGAGAGAGCTTAGACTTGTGTCTTCATCCCGTTCGAATTCCCTGACGATTCATCGAGATGCACTTCGACTAAACACCGCTAAAGGAGGCTACAATGTCAAGGCTCGATTGTAACTCTTTCTTCTATTAATACATATACATGACTATTGTATGGTTCCCATCTTGCATTAGTGTGTTTTATTTGATGCAATGTGCTTAAACCTCCTTGACTGGTTATTAATTATGAATGAGATCATTGTTTCGTATGCTGCTCTTGTTTGCTAATCTTTGTGCAGGTATCCGAGCATCGTTGTAGAAGGATCGAGGCAGGAATCAAGAGGCCACCACCACGACAGCCATGACAACAACGTTGGACTCCAAGTAGGTTGATCTACCTCGTCTTTTTCATTCATTAGTTAGGAACCTTCACTCTAGCTTGTCCCTTTGTTACTAGACCCACTCTAGGGCTAGAGGGATCGTCTTTGTCCGCAGAGAGGATTTACCTGCATAGCACCCCAGTAGTTTCTTCTGTAAATTTGACTTCACCAAAAACTTTTGAAATTTCGGTCTAGCATCTACTTTAGAAACCATAACATGAGAGAGAGAGAGAGTACCAAAACTTCAATCTTGATTCTCTTTCTTCTTTTCCTTGATCTTCGTCCTTTTCTAGCTTCTTTCTTTAGGAGATCAAACTTGCTTTCTTTCTTGAATGAATATATCTAAATGAATTCGAGGTTCCCTTATATATAGGCTTCTTAGGAGGTCAAATATCTACCCATGAGGCCGATTTGATCTTTCTTGTAAGCCGAATTGTTTGAAAAGGAGTCTTGGAGGGTCTTTATGACACTTTTGACGTTACAATTTTTTTCTTTGCAAGATACAACATTCCCAAAGGGGTCTTACATGTATGACAATGAATATTTTGACTTCATAAGTCTTTGAAAAATGTAGAAGCACTCAATGGGTGCTTGACCTATAAATAAATTTATCTTGATCATGAAACCCATTTATCATGAATGACAATAATAATTTTATTTCCTCTTTAATATCAAATATATAAAATCATGATGACAATAGACATTATGAGATCAAACCTAGTTACAGATTTTAACACTCCCTCTTAGTTGGGGAGGAATTCATAATGCATACATGGTACTTGTACATCTCATACTGTAGAATTTTCATAAGAAGAGTCAGATTGGTAAGCCATCTCATAAGCTATTTTCTCAGCTTATACCAGTGCATCTCAAACATATCAACTAACATTGTCACATAGAAAGGCATTGACTAACAAATCTATCTCTCCACAATACTAGAGCACAATGCTATAGATACCAATTATTCATAGCCACCTTCATCATTGTCTCTTAAGGCACATAACCCTACAACCCTCTTTCGGTAGGCATGTTTTAACCCAACCAAATGTTTTCAAAGAATACGATGAACTTCAAATCAAATTTACCTTTTTATGATGGCCTTTCATCATGACATTATTTTCTTGCAACATCAACATCTTGCACATGTATGAATCCATCTCAAAGACATTCATTAGAAAGATTCTTCTTTTGTATTATATCAGGGTCTTCATACCTTCTTCTTACATGGAGATGCCATAGATAATTCTTATAGTTATCAGATGTTGATCACTTATCTTATCATACATGACTATAGTTGCATCTTTCATGAACTCTCCTTTCTTTATTCACGTATTACTTTCCTCAAGATCTTCTTTACAACCCAACATCAACCCAGAAATTTCAGCCCCAACTTCACCAGAATTTCATCCTAGCTTCATAATTTTAGCCTCTCCAACAACTACAGAATTTCGGCCCCTCCAACAGCTTCACAACTTCACTCATGTGGGAAAAATATAGATAATTTATACTTCTTATATTTGTGAGTTCTCCTTCTTGTTCGCTATCCTTCTTCTTCTTCTTCCTTGAAATTTACGCTTTTTCTAGCCCCAGAAGTTGCATATCGAACTTGTTGTGAGCAAGTGACAAATGAGGTCAAGTTTTTGCCTTTATATAGTGATTTTACTCCCGAGCTTAGGTCGACTTGTCTACTTTGAGGCCAACTTGGTAGAGGAGGCCTAATTGACCTATTTTACAATAAAATAAATTTCTTCTTTGACGAATAAATCCCAAGAAGGGTTCTTTACAATATGACATGGACAAGAAAACTTGACATAAACCCTAGAATCCTTAAATGGAGGCTTTGACCTAATACCAATTGACCCAAGCATGAAACCCATGCTTTAATAAGTCAATTTATTTTTCTTTATTTTGATAAATACATTTTATTCTGACTCAAGTACAATTATGAAGACTGACACTAGTTACATTCTTCAAAACTTCTCCTTAACTAGGGAGTTATTCATAATTACCTATGTCTATAGAGGTACATGCAATATATCCAAAGTGAACTACAAAGGGTTCTAACACACTCAATGTTGAAGACTAGATTCCTAACCAGGGTAATCTACCTAGGTGGGACTAAGATGGACTAAAGCTTTAAGCTAGTCTATGTTGAGAATTTGGTAGCACATAGTTTAATTCAATTCTCTCACTTGATAATTGTTTGTGTTATACTTTATTATGCTTCTCTTACTTATATCTTGTCTTCATTAGCTTATTATGTTTTCCATCAAATCAATTATCAAAACACAAGTTACACAGATTTTTGTCTCTTCAAGCCAGGGTCAAAACCTCTCCCTCTTGGAGAGGAAAACCCGAAAGTAATTATTCTTCTAGATATTTAATTGACAAGTACCTTGACCATGACACAAACCTTTGAAAAAAGTATGCCTCCAAGACCTTTTCACTACTCTTTCTTGGCTCCTTATGCTAATCTCCTTTCTGCATTGTTTTGCACCATTCTGCACCAACACTAGAAAAGCTTGGTTCCTAGCCTTAAACTGAAATATTATTTCCTTGATTTGACCTCGGCCTTTTGTTTTGATATTCTTGTTGTGATAGGATTTGTCCTCCATAAATGGATCTCCTTTTATGATGACTATCTTACTTGTTGCCTTCTTTATGCTGCAAGTATATTAATGATTTTAGGCAAGGGTATGAGATCAATTACAAAGGCTAGCACTGCCTCTCCTCCGTAATGATCTTAGTCACCTTCTATTTACATCCTTATATATATTCTCTTACACACTGTACTTTTCGGATCAGTGTGACAAACTTTAACCGTAAGCTTTCTCTCCAAAACAGAGGTCTGAGAGGACCTTTCTTCCTTTGTTGAGCTTACCCTTCTCCTCGTTGTACTATCTTCCTCTTATGTACCAAAGAACTACCCTTTCTAACATTTAAATACCAACCCTGATCTCGCACTTCAGTTTAGAACACATCTGAACTGTCTTCCTGCAATTTTTGTCCGAAAAACTCAAGTGATGTGAATTGTTCTTCTTGCAACCTGAGTGAAGTTTACATGGGTAAATATAGTGGTCAGACCTTGTTAATTATCTTACGTGTGCCTAGTGAACCCTTGTGTCATATTTCAGTGAGCCGACATGATATAGGCCAACTTCTATAAAGAGTATATACATCATAATTTGAGCCAATATGGTGGAGCGCTTAGACAAGGTCTTGGAGCATGCAACAATTAGTCCCTTTATCAGTGTAACATCACTTCATATACATGACTCTTAAATTATATTTGTGGAAATATGAAAAACTCGTAAAAACATCAAGAAGAAGTCTTTGACCTATAATAAAAACTCCTTGCTCATGAAACCCGTGAGTCAAGCTTTACAAAATATATTTTATTATCTTTGTCTTCTTCATTACATATGTTAGAACCCTGTAATTTACAGTATCACAAGGTGACTGTGTACTTCCTCTTTGAAAATTTTTCATATTGTACATAGATTTCAATATTCAAAATCTCTTCCAAAGCAAGAATCAAAGGAAACAAAGGGAGCAGGGAGGCAAGGAATGTTGAAAAGTTTAACTAGGTCGGTCTTCATGTTGACTATGTAAATTATATATTTATGTAATAAAGAAGACAAACATAATAAATATATTATTGGTATGATTGCGTCATGGGTTTCATGAGCAACGCTTTATTCTAGGTCAAAGGACTTCTTCTTGATGTCCTTTAGGAATTTTTCTTATGGTTATAAATGTATTAAAAGGTCATGAGTCAAAGACACTTTGGTATGCCTCAATACCTTGTCACACTATGGCTTAACTTTAGCATTGAAGACAAAGAAATGGTGGCTTATATACACATGCACTAGTCAACTCGATGTAAGGCTCTCATGTTAGATCATAGAAGGATATGCCCTATATATATATTAGAAGGGTCTGTGGTTCAATTGAAAAAAGAAAAAGAAAAAAAGATCGGGATTTTCTGAGTATTAAATGCGAAGGAATATATGCGTTAATATAAGAGCTACACAAGTATATATAAGAGTTGTGGTAATATATATACTATAATTAAGAGTTGCATTATAGAACTCACCAAGGATAAAGAAAATTATGTGGATTCTCTCCGAGTAAACAAAGAACAAAAAAATGTGTGGCCTCTATTCTCAGTCATCGAAGACAATGTGTAGATTTCTCCGAAATAACGAAGAATAGAAAATGCGTATTTTGAAGATGGACATATTTTTGTGCAAATATCGTAATACACATCGTATGAAGTAATTACAATTGTCAAAAGCATTAAACCTTAGAAGAGTATGCATCCTAGTGTGCAGTGCTCACTTTGAAGGGAAATAATAACATGATTTCAAAGAAGAAAAAGCGATGGATTTTTATGAAGTGTTAATAAAGAAGAAGTGTGATGGTTGATGAAGTGCAGACCATCAATAATGATATGCGAATGTAAGAAGTGATTAAGTATGGATCACAAGAGAAATAAAGAAGGTTCACATTCTCAAAGGGTGATATACAAGCAAATGGAGATCAAAGATATATTAAAGAACCAAGAAGGAGTAATAAAGGTCTTGAAAGTCTACTTAAGGTCAAGAGTTTGAGTCATGGTCATGGTACTTGTCATTTGAAGATCTATAAGAAGAATTATGTTTCTTCCTCTCTAAGAGAGAGAGGTGTTTGCCTTGGCTCTGTGGAGCCTAATTTTGTGTCTTGTGTATTTTGATGAATTTAATTTGATGAAAGACAAAAATAAGACAAACTAATAGAAGACATAAGTAACTTAAGTAAGCTCACAAGTAAT